>MU700582.1:0-44950 GCA_026770625.1 Nicotiana glauca | reverse complement strand
GATTAAGGCAATTCTGTCACATGTTCACCACTGTTCTCATCACCACCGCCATCTCGAGCGGAGTCCGATCACGACCCGATCGGCTAGTTAACCTCATTGGAGGCATTACTTTCAATCAATATCTCGTTTCCCTTATACGGGATTCAATATCAGCACATTTCCACCATGTGTGCGGCATGGTGTCCGATCACGGCCCGATCGGCTAGGTCACCTCATTGGAGGCATTACTCGATTCTCATTTGTCAACACCTTCAACTCCTTATTCCATACATATCATAACAATTTCTGGGCACTCATGGCCACCATCATCACTTTGCCCCTTTTCAATACTAGTTTATAAGTTGTGATCATTGACACGTATATCAAGGATATTTCAAGTTGCAATCACAAATAGTGAGCACATAGCTAGCATGTATAATTCTTTGTTTCAGTTTTGGCTTATAGCCCAAGTATTTCAACAAATAATTATACTTTTCATCATTATCTAATTATCAAGATTGGCACGTTGTTCACATTGAGGCACATCCTTCACGAATATGTATAGATATATGTAAATCAATTAATTTCACAATAACAATCAATATACTAGCCAATTCAACTATTACCACACGTCCGTAAGCACCAACGGAGCTCGATTTCTAATAGAAGGGGGTTAGCCATACATACCTCAATAAGGTTGTTCCTTACTCTTTTCAAATTTTCCGGAACTCTTAGAGCTTCAATCTATTGAGCAAGAAATTTTGAATTAAAAATTGAGAATTAGAGACGAAACTGAAGTTCTAGCTTGGCTCAAGCATATCATCAAACACTAAAGGTGCATTGTATCTTAGGCCCCTTTTTGAGAGGAATTTCTATCATGTTATAACCCCAATTGCCTCCCTTTTAATTTTACTACTTTCCAATACTCTAAGGTGGCATGCATGCAAGATGGCCCCATATGGCTAAGTATACAAATATGAGCTGAGGTGATGGAGCCTTACCTCTTGGGATGAAGATTCAGGAGCCTTTCCTTGATTTTCTTCAATGATTTAGCCCAATCTTATAGATTAATTTGATGAGAGACTTTCCCTCTCTAAGGAACCTCTTACTCTCTCTAGAATTGCTTAGATGAATGCTCAAAATGAGCTAATACACCGGTTATATCGATAGGGAAGTCGGGTTAAAAATTAGAAAATTGGAGCCCCGAGTCAACATGCGACCGCAGAATTAACATGCGGTCCGCATAATGGACCACAGAATGCTCCTCCCAAAACTAAACATTCTGACTCGGTCTGCGGTAATAATGCGGTCCACATTCGTGTTCTGCGGTCGCAAAGTGCACCGTAGAACTGACCTTCGCAAATTAAAAGGAAAATATGTGACGACTTATACAGTCCGCATTTTGATTATGCGATCGCATTTCGACCGCATTTCCGACTTCAATTTTAACCAACATTCTGCCTTACTCTGCGGCAGCTATGCGGTCCGTATTTCAATTATGCGACCGCATTTCGACCGCATTTCTGACTTCAATTTCATCCAACATTCTGCCTCACTCTACGGCAGGTATGCGGTCCGCATTTCAATTATACAACCGCATTCTGGATCGTATTTTTTGCATTTTTCTGGAAACTTATTCTTGACTTTTTAATACATCATTCAATCCAAAAAGGTACGCGCCGCGGCGAGCTTGCGAGCCGCGAAGAATATTTACTAATTTCTAATACACGGTCCTAACTTGGCACCACGGGATCCGATTTTTTAAGTCGGGATTTCACGGGGCCTTACACGGAACCTCAACGGAACGGCACCTCACTCGACTCTCGAACTCATGACTCCATCATCTCACTCACTTCTGAACTACACGTGGCCTGATTCCTTTATAGCCAAGGATATATAGGCAGCTCAGATACCAGGGTTTAGTCACATTCTCCTTTCTTCAAGCTTTCAGTTTCTCTAAATAAGGGTCGGGTCAAAAAACCTGTCTAGTCATTCTCTGTCTGAAAACTTTTCGCATTTCCAGTCAAAGTAAGGCAGCTATAGACATGTGAATTTTGACCCTCCCCAAGATTTTTTATATTTTAGCAATATTTAATTTAGGACTAATATAGCTATTTCAATTAATTTTGACTCGTTGTTTTTTTTGGGCAATTCGCTAGGCTCAGCGCCTAGGGCTAGTTTTTATTAAAAACATAAAAGAAAAATACAACAGTGTCAGGTGGTCTAACCCGATGGAAAAAATAAACTTTGACGGTAATTTTGACTCTTTTACTTTACTTTATTACAAGAAAATGATAATTAAAAGAAAAATAGTTTCATTAATGTGTTGTAGTCATTTTTAATGTTGAAAATACCAAAAAATAATTTTATTTTAACGGTCATTTAATAGTTTTTTTACTTAAGTATGACTAATTAATTAATGAGATCATATTTTAATCTTATTCGCGGGGAAAGAATAAAATTTGGACTCAAGCAACCCATTTTTAGACCTAGTACATAATTATCAAACCCATAATTCCTAGGCCCATATCCCTAAACTAATTCCTACCCCTATATAATAGTACCTAACACCTAAATATAGAGCTACGCCTAAAACCACAACTGATCAGCCATTTTCTCTCTAAAAAGCACCAAAAAATGATGCCTAAAAAGACCTAGACTAAACAAAAGCTGACAGCGGCAACAAAATGGCTGACACCCACGAGACCCACCCCCTGAACCATCGTCTTCTTAGCACCCTTCCCCCACCATTTCTGATCTTCCTCACAATACGAACAACCCCATCTGAGATTTGTTTTTAAATAAAAAAAAAAGACAACAAGTTGCTTAAACGTGCAATTTGCAAATCAGATTTTGCAAAAGACATTTGATTTGGAAAGATGAAAATCTGATATTAGAAAGCCAAATCTGGAAAAATTTTCTATAAATAGAAGCTTTCGTTCTTCATTTCAGACACACCAGATCAGAGAGAGCGCAATAGAGCGTAGAGAGAGTAATCCACATATTGTAGTCTGTGAGATAAATAGTGAGTGTGAGTAATATTGTAGTGAGGTATTTAAAATAAAGAGTGCTATTTCTTTCGAAGTTGTAGTAGTCTCTTGACACTACTAAGTTGTAATATTATAGTGGAAATATTACTTCACTCGGGTATTGTATTTTACCCCGTTAAATGAGTTGGTGTCTTTGTTACTCTCTTGTGTTATTGTTATTTACCGTGGGTATTATTCCTGAGCGGAATTATTTTTTTTAATTCCCAACAATGTGGTATTAGAGCCATGGCGAGTAATGGTCCGCTGTATTTTCAGTATCCCCGTCTCACAAAAGATAATTATAAGAAATGGTATCTAAGTATGAAAGCTATTCTAGGCTCCCGGGATGTGTGGGAAATCTATGATGGAGGGTATGCAAAACCCGATAATGAGGAAGCTCTGTCTCAAAATGAAAAATATGTCTTGGCAAAGACAAGGAAGAAGGATCAACAAGCCCTCACGCTCATCCACCAACGTTTGGATGATGCCATGTTTTAGAAGGTGGCAGATGCTACCGCCTCAAAGGAAGCTTGGGAGATTTTACAAAATTCTCTTTAAGGAGTTGACAAGGTGAGGAAGGTAAAACTTCAAATTCTAAGGGCTGATTTTGAAGTTTTAAAAATGAAAGAATCCGAATGCCGGATTATTGTTCAAAAGTGAAGGCTGTTGTGAATCAATTAAGAAGATACGGGGAGGACATAAAAGATGTTCGTGTGATAGAAAAGATCCTTCGCACTTTAACAACTAAATTCGATTTTGTGGTGTGTGCTACTAAAGAGTCTAAAGATTTAGACTCAATGATGGTTGAGTAATTGGAGGGTTCTTTACAGGCCCATGAAGAAAAGATCAAGAGGAGACAAGAAGTGCCATTGGAGCAACTTTTTAAAACTCAGGCATCCTTCAAGGATTATGGAGGTAAAAAAAGCTATCGAGGGAATGGACGAGGATGAGGCCATAGCGGTCATGGACAAGGAAGAAGTAACGGTAACAACTTTAACAATGAAGCTAAAATCCACCAAACATTCAGAGGTCGTGGTCATGGACATAGGGGAGGAAGAGGACGTGACTACTATCAAGAAAATAATAAAAAAAGGTATGACAAATCAAAACTTGAGTGCTATAATTGTCATAAATTTGGCCATTACTCTTAGGAATGTCGTAGCAATGTTAAAGAGAAAACTAACCATGTTGATGACAAGATATAAGAAGATGAGTCAACGTTATTGCTGGCACTCATGGAAGAAGACATGGATGATTGTAGCTCGTGGTATTTGGACAATAGAGCAAACAATCATATGTGTGGATGCAAAGAAAAGTTTGTGGAGATTAATAAAATGGTGAGAATAATGTGTCCTTTGGAGATACCTCAAAGATTCAAATCGAAGGGATAGGTACGATTCTAATCTCTTGTAAAGATGGTAGTCACAAGCTAATTCAAGATGTTTATTATGTGCCAAAATTAAAAAGTAATATTTTGAGTTTGGGCCAACTTCTTGAAAAGGAATATTACATCCACATGAAAAATATGCATCTTTGGCTTAGAGATTCAAGTGTAATTCTAATTGCTAAAGTGCATATGGCAAAGAATAGATTATTTTTTCTGAATCTTAAAACAATTGATGCAAAGTATTTGAAGGCTAATGTGCAAGATGAATCATGGTGTTAGCATATACGATTTGGGCACTTTAATTTTGAAGCGCTCAAAATAATGGGAGAAACGAACATGGTGCATAGGATACCATCAATCAACCATCCCAATCAATTGTGTGAAGCTTGTCTTCTTGGAAAACATGCAAGGAGGAGTTTTCCAAAGGAGACCATGTCAAGATCAACCAAGCCGCTCCAACTTGTTCACACTGATGTGTGTGGACCAATCAATCCACCTTCTTTTGGTAAAAGTAGATACTTTCTGTTTTTCATTAATGACTTTAGTAGAAAGACTTGGGTTTATTTCTTGAACAAAAAATCTGAAGCTTTTGCTGCTTTTAAAAATTTCAAAGTACTTGTGGAGAAAGAAAGTGGCTATGAAATTAAAGCTCTAAGGTCCGATAGAGGAGGCGAATTCACTTCAAATGACTTTAATAACTTTTGTCAGTCTCGTGGAATTCGTCGCCCTCTAACGGTACCTTATTCACCCCAACAAAATGGAGTTGCAGAGAGAAAGAATCGAATGATTCTTAATATGGCTCGGTGTATGTTGAAAGCTAAAAGTATGCCCAAGGAATTTTGGGCCGAAGCTATTTCTTGTGCAGTTTATTTGAACAACAGGTTTCCAACAAGAAATGTTAGAGATCAAACGCCTCAAGAAGCATGGAGTGGAAGAAAGCCAAGTGTCAAACATTTGAGAATCTTTGGGAGCATATCATATGCTCATGTGCCACAGCAAGGGAGAGCGAAGCTTGACGATCGAAGTGTTAAACATGTGTTTGTTAGCTATGATACGAGTTCAAAAGGCTACATGTTATACAACCCAAGCAGTAGTAAGGTGGTGGTAAGTCGCGATGTTGAATTTGATGAAGAATTGGCATGGGATTGGAAAGCTCAGGAAGAAACTTCATATGATTTTCTTCCATACTTTGCTGATGAAGAATAACAAGAGACCGTGGAACCTATGCAGGATACAACTACACCTCCTTCTCCAACCAATGTTGCATCTCCTTCTTCTCAAGAAAGTTCAAATGAACAACCGCAAAGGACAGAGAGTATTCTAGAGCTCTATGAGGACACAGAAGAAGTTACTAATTTTGATTTTTTATGTTGTCTCTTTGCTGAAAGTGAACCAATGAACTTTGCAGAAGCTGTTACAAACAAAAAGTGGATACAAGTCATGGAGGAAGAGATTGATTCGATAGAGAAGAACAACACTTTGGAGTTAACAGCTCTTCCAAAAGGTCATCGAGCAATTGGAGTGAAATGGGTATACAAAATAAAGAAGAATGATGATGGAGATGTGGAGAAATACAAGGCATGACTTGTGGCTAAAGGCTACAAGCAAAGGCAAGGCATTGATTATGAAGAGGTCTATGCACCTGTTGCCCGCATGGAGACGATTCGTTTGCTGATCTCTTTGGCGGCACAAATGAAGTGGAAGATCCATCAACTAGATGTCAAGTCAACCTTCTTGAATGGCTATCTTGAAGAAGAAGTCTATGTTTAGCAACCATTGGGCTTCGTGGTCAAAAACCATGAAGATAAAGTATTACGGTTGAAGAAAGCTTTATATGGATTAAAGCAAGCCCCACGAGCATGGAATAGTTGCATCGACAAATATTTTCAAGACAATGGGTTTACTCGTTGTCTCCATGAATATGCTCTTTACCTTAAAGTTCATATTAATGGAGATACCTTACTTGTTTGTCTTTATGTTGATGATCTTATTTTCACGGGCAGTAACTCAAGTTTGTTTGAAGCTTTTAAGAAAGATATGTCCCGTGAGTTTGAGATGACATATGTAGGGCTCATGTCATACCACCTGGGTCTAGAAGTGAAGCAGATGGAGGATGGAATTTTTATCTCTAAAGAAAGCTATAGAAAAGAGATATTGAAGAAGTTCAACATGATCTATTGCAACCCCGTGAACACACCGATGGAGAGTGGGACAAAATTGTCCAAGTTTGATGAAGAAGAAAAAGTAGATCCCATATTTTTTAAAAGTCTTGTGGGAAGTTTGAGGTACTTGACTTGTACCAGACCAGATATACTCTTTGCAGTTTAAGTAGTAAGTCGCTTCATGGAAGCTCCTACCTCCACTCATTTGAAAGTCACTAGAAGAATTCTTTGTTACCTAAAAGGTACGATTGACTTTAGGTTATTTTATTCTTCTTCAAATGACTTCAACCTTATGGGATTCTGTGATAGTGATTATACGGGAGATATTGATGATAGAAAAAGCACAACTGACTTTGTATTTTTCTTGGGTGATTCCTGTTATTTCTTAGAGTTCAAAGAAACAATCCATTGTTACTCTCTCGACTTGTGAAGCTGAATATATAGCAGCAACATCATATACCTGTCATGCTATTTGGCTGAGAAGATTATTGAAGGAGCTCAATTTACCACTAATTTAAGCTATAGAGATTTGTATTGACAACAAATCCGCACAGGCACTCGCGAAGAATCCAGTGTATCACGATCGAAGCAAGCATATTGATACAAGGTATCACTTCATCAGAGAATGCATTACAAAGAAGGAAGTCGAGCTCAAATATGTGAAGTCTCATGATCAAGTTGCTGATATTTTTACGAAGCCTCTCAAGTTTGATGACTTCCAGAGATTGAGATCAAGACTTGGAATGAAGAAGAAAAATTAAAATTAAGGGAGAGATTTGTGGGACCCATTTAAATAAAAGAAAAAGAAAAAGAGGACAACAAGTTGCTTAAACGTGCAATTTGCAAATCAGATTTTGCAAAAGACAAATCTGATTTGGAAAGATGCAAATCTGATTTTAGAAAGCCAAATCTGGAAACCTTTCCTATAAATAGAAGTTTTTGTTCTTCATTTCAGACACACCAAATTAGAGAGAGCGCAATAGAGCGGTAATCCACAGATTGTAGTCTGTAATATAAATAGTGAGTGTGAGTAATATTCTAGTGAGGTGTTTAAAATAAAGAGTGTTATTTATTTTGAAGTTGTAATAGTTTCTTGACACTACTATGTCGTAATATTATAGTTGAAATATTGCTCCACTCGGGTATTGTATTTTACCCGTTAAAAGAGTTAGTGTCTTTATTACTCTCTCGTGTTATTGTTATTTACCGTGGGTATTATTCCTGGGTGAGATTATTATTTTTTATTCTCAACAAGATTTACTTTCTTCTTGAACAAACAATGAATAACACCCAAGACCTGAGGCAAAAAGGCAATCAGAAAAAGGCAGCAAATCGCCATGAAAACCAAGCTCGAAAATTAGTTGAAACCCATGAAAATCAGCCCCTAGAAGCACCCATAATGAGCTGAAAGTCCACTCCAAACAGACATGAAAATACCTGCTTCCTCTCCCCAATATATACCATCTCAAGCTTCAAAAATACAGTTGAAATGGTAGCTAAAATCAGCTACAACCACCAGCGAAACAGGCCCAGAAACGGCCCTGAAGTAGTAGCTCAGATCGCTGCTAATTCCCTTGCGAAACAGTGACAAAATTTCAGTCGAGTTTGAGGTTGCCGACGAGGTCGTAGTTTGTTAGCTTCGGTCGAGTCCACCTGAAGTTCATTTTATCATGTATATTTGAGGATTCATGTTCATCTATAAAAGATTAGGCTCACTAGAGGTTCATTCTACCTTTTCTTTACTATTTCATTCGTAATATCATGCTTTTCGTTGGATTTTCTTTGATTTTGCCGCTCTGTCTGATTAATTGTTTGAATTAATGTTTCGTTGTTATTTGTTCTGTTTTGGTGGAAAGTTAATATTTTGGTTTGTTCCATTTCTTGTGATTGCTTGGATTAGAGTTTGGGTGTAGAAATTTCACTATTATTGCCTTTCTATACCTATATGTTGTTCAGTGATTACATGAACTATTCCATTGTTTTCTTTAAATTTTTCTTTATTAAAATGTTGATTGGTTATTAACTTTGATTTCTTATGTAAACACATTTTGTTCTAACACAAATATCTAGAAAGCAAGAAAGTTGTTAAAAATAAGTTTAAGATCTGGGCTTTTATGTTGGGAGTCAGATTTGATTTAATTGCAAAAATGAATTGTTCTTATGACTGGATGAGTTAATTTGTTAGACCAACCTTCATAATAAATTTTTAGCTGACCCATATCTTTTCCATAACCAATTTGGCCCAATCATTTTTAATAAAGCGGGATAAATAAATCTCTAAATATCGCAATTTGCTCTAGGCGTGTTTAATAATAAATCATCATGACTATGGGTACGGTTCCCGTGGTATAGTCATGATACGTTCGGGTGTGTATTTCATGTAACCTGATTATAACAACTTCGAGTAATAAAATCTTTTGAAATAATTTGAGGCGTGCCATGCCAAATAAACCCGCTAAGCCCATGGCCCTCATAAAACTAGCTAGCTTTTATAGAAAATTTGAGGTGTGTCATTTTCATTAAATAACCCATGGCCCTCATGTAACTAATACTAACTCTTTAAAAAATCGAGGTGTGCCATCAATTGAATTATTCATGGCCCTCTCAAACATTGTTATTAATTTGAACCTTCGTAGTTGCTTTAGGCGCGTTCTTTAAATCAATTTTCTTTTAATTATTAAACTCGGGTGCACATTTCATGTGATCCGATTCTAATTTCCAAAAAGGTTAAATAGAACGTGTCGTTATCCGCGGGTGCATTTCATGTAGCGTGGCTTACGGTGTGTTTTAAATAACCTTGAATTTTTTCGAAATAATTAAAAGCGGTTAATAATTTAAAAATATACCATAGTATAAAACATGTGATAAATCGGATAATAGGCCAATTGTAATAGTTTAAGCGACCGTGCTAGAACCACGGAACCCGGGAATGCCTAACACCTTCTCCCGGGTTAACATAATTCCTTACTTAGAATTTCTGGTTCACAAACTTCAAAAGAAAAGTTGAATTTTCTCGATTTGGGATTTTGAAATAAACCGGTGACTTGGGACACTAATTAAAATATTCCAAGTGGCGACTCTAAAAATTAAATAAATAATCCAATTTTGAATAATGTCACTTAAAATGAAAAAACTCTCTTATACCCTCGGGTGTATAAAAAGGAGGTGTGACATTGTGTATTTTAGCTTTATAACCACTTTAAATTATTTAAATCGTTTTCAGAAAGTTTCAATATTTTTTAAACACGTCTCAAACCACGCTACATGAAATGTACCCGCAGTTCGCGACACATTCTATTTAACATTGTTTTAGAAATTGAGATTGGGTCACATGAAATGTACATCCGAATTTACTAATTAAAAATCACAACTATGTCACAGGAACCGTACCCGTAGCTATGATTGAATTATTAAAAGAACGCGCCTAAAGCAACTACAAATGTTCAATTATTAACAATATTTATGAGGGCCATGGAGAGTTTAATTGATGGCACGCCTCAATTTCTACAAGGATTAGCTCTTGAATTAATTTCATAAGGGCCATGGGTTAAAGGGATTTTATGGCACACCTCAATTGATTTTAACTAAAGGGGATTATTTTAAATAAGGCTAAAATCCTAATTGAAACTTAAACTAAAAATTCCTTAACTTAAAACTAAGCTCTTTTGAGTTATCTAGGCAAGTGTTTCGGGCCTGCAAGAATTCATGGAACAAATCAGCTTGAGCGGGTGGAATTGGGCTCACAAACCAGCCCAAAAGTCAAAAAGACCTCAAGCCATCACGCTGGGCCTTAACCAAACGACCCAAAGTAGGCTCAAAATTAGGCGGGCCCAGTTGCTATATTTTCTAATTGGGCCTATCTTCCCTTTGTATTTTGGCATACACATTTGTCGAAGAAGGCTTATGAACAAATCCATTTTTGGAATAGGAAAATCGAAATACAAAAGCTGGCTCGAAGATTAATTACCACATTGATTTGCAAGACATCAGATATACACTTAAAATTTGCAAAGTGAAAATATTTACAGCTAGGTCAAGTTGTTGGGCCCAACTGCCCAAACCCAATGGCATACGCCTGGACTTGCTCGAATAAATCCCACATTTGATCATGTTTGCAAGTCTAGCCCAATTTGCCAACCTAATACATGTTCATAAAATAAAAACAAAGGTTCTAACTATGGTAAACCCAATACTAAACAAGCCAAAGAAAAGAAAATTGAATTTAAAGAGTTATAAAAGTTCATTTACACTGCTGAAAGTTCTGAATGTACAAAAATATTATTTTTACGGTTTATCGTACTACTGCCTAAAAGAGTACTAAAATGATCAAAATAAACTTCTCATTTTAACTTCTGGTTTCTCTTTTGCCTTCAGGTCCTCCCATCCAATGCGTTGACTTGCAAGAGAAAAGCTATGGAACTGCCTCTCACAAGTCCACATTTCCAACTTCAACCTTGAGATTATTTGGCCTTATAGACACTCATATACCAAAATAGCAAAGATAAAATAAATATTTTAATACTTGTAGAATTCCATTTAACTAGTGTATTATTAGCTAGGTAGCAAAGCAGGTAGCAAGAAACAAAAACAACTTCAGTGAGCAAAAAAGTAAGTTTAGTATAATTCATAAATGGGCTCACAGTTGTGAAGGGGACACACCAGTTCAAACAGCCACATAGTAGAGCCATAAACTTTTGCTCTTTTCATGTCAAGCACATCAGTTAACAGAAGAAACAATAAAAAACGAAGCACAATACACTAATTAACATGCTAATGTTAAGGAATAGGCACATGATGAGAGATGAAAACTATCAACTTATTCATGCCAAAATGAGTCTTAAATTTCAGGCAAATACCTGATTGCAGCAAATAGATTAAACCAAGAGAAAAAGATCCCTTAAACAGCAAAACCAGCTATAGAACAAATGGACAACTAATTGAATCTTTAAAGATGAAGCAACCAACAAGAAAACCAAACAACAGCAGTAAACCAAAGGCTAGAAAACCAGACCCAAGATCAGCAACTTGAATCCAGAAATACCCAGCTAAATAACCCAAGAAAAACTTCTGTTTCATACCATTTCTGACTTGTAAACAAAAAGGAGAACTTTTCTGGAAATTCTCTAAGGTTTTCTAAATTTTGAAAGGGATTTTTTTTTGCAGAGAATGATGCTTATGAGTGCTGATGATTGCTTATGATTGTGTAATCTTTTTCAGAGTGAGTGAGCCTATATATATAGGCTGCCTTGGGATGGTTTCTTTTAGGCATATTCCTTATCTTAGGGAATAAATAGTACTGTCCTTTTTACAGCTCTTGGTACAACTATCTTATATTTCAGCATCTTTTTTATAACAACTAGGACAATTGTACATTTCTAGAAACTTCTAATTTTTAGCTTAAGTAGAAATCCCTTTTTTACCCTTTAGGTTACTGATTATTTCAGTTCTATCCTAGACTTTTCAGGCCCAGTTGAGTCCCTAAAGTTTTTATTGGTTTTAAATTATGACAAACAGAGGAAAGGCTAAAAAGGATTGGGGATTTGAATCAAAGGTGTCTAAAAAAGAACAAATGACTGCAATTAATCAGAAAAACAAAAATATTTAACTAATTAAATCTCAACAATACTGGATTTTAACATCTATAGTATCTATAATTAAACAAAAGCACAAAGGCTAAAAGACCTTAAATCAATTTGGAACTAACAAGGAGGAAACAATTACATCTAATTAATCTAGACTCATGCAATTGCCTAATAAAACTTAAACATGCTTTGACCAATTTACTAAACAATAATAAATAACTAAACTAAACAGTTGTGAGATAAAGAAGAAAAATCTAAAATCCTAAAATATGCAGCTAAATGGAAACAATTAACATAAAAACAAAATAATTAAAACAAGGTAAAAGTAAACAGAAAGATAAAGGAAATTACCTTAAATTGGATTTTGTTACAAACTCGGCCAAGCTTCAAAAGACATAAATGAACGTTAATTACCATTAATCGACTGTTCTTGACAAGAACAATCGACTAATGGATATTTTAGTTCATTTAAACAAGCACTGATCAAGAGAAGAAGAAAGAAAAAATTAGGGTTCTTCCGGAATCTAAGATTTAAAATTCGACTAGATTGGGGCTGATTCGAAGAGGGCTAAGGGTGGTTTGAGGTTCAAGTAGGGGCAAGGACTATAGGATGTTAATTTGGGGTAGGTTGGAGCAGTTAAGGTTTTGGTATCGAAATTTCGATTTGAGATTCGAGGAGTTTGGCAGTGATTCGAAGGAAAATAGTTGGAGATATGGATTGAGGAGGTGAAGGGGGGTTCAGGGTGTAAATTTGGGAAGCTTTGGACCACCGGAATCGCCGTGAGGCGATTTTCGGTGGGTGGTTTGCGACGAAGGTGGTGAGGAGATCCTAGGCGGCTAGGGTTTCTTGTTTGTGAGGGATACGGTGAAGTGAGACGGATTGGAATTGGGGGGGGGGGGGGGGGAGGGGATGGATTCAAACAGTTATGTATTAAGTGAAAGATCAGTTCCGAGTCGTTGGATTGCCAAGATCCAACTGCTATGATGGAGTTGTTTCAAAATGGGGTTGTTTTAAGTTAAGTGGGGCTGGACCCGGGTAAAAGGACTTGGATCCTGGATTTTAAGGCGTATTTGGGTATATTTTAGGCTGGTCAATTGGTCCATACTAGAAATTAAAACTCTTTTCCATTCACCCTTTTTATTCCTTCCCTTTTTTTCTTTTTTTTTTTTAGTTAAAAATCCTAAAATTAAAAATTCTAAATTATCTAAAATATGAAACTAAACTAATTAACTAATTATAAAAATTATAAATATCCCTTAATTATGAAATAAAAGAGAAAAATTAATAAATTAAAAATTAAAAGATAAAATGTAAAAATGAGTTATTTTTGTGATTTTCAAATTTCTATAAAACAAACAATTAGTGATTAATTCTAAAAAAGGTAAAAATAAATCCTAAATGCAATGCATGATATTTTTGGTATTTTTTCATATTTAAAAAAAAAAATTAAACATGCACAAAAATACAAATAATTAAGAAAATTCTACAAAAATTCATAAAATGGCAAATAATGAACATAAAACCTCTTTTCTTGGGATTTATAGGAGCATTTCGTATAGGACAAACATCACATGCTCACAATGATCGAAGATAATGGTGGTGGTTGAGTATGGTGGTAGTTGGTGAAATGGTGGTAGTTGATAATGATAGGCGGTGGTGGCGTTTAATAATGAATATGGATGGTTGCATCTTGATGAAATTAAGTCTCTGTTATAGGACTTAATCATACAGACCTATTAAATGGTTAGAAGTAAAAAGAAAAAACAAACACACTTAATGATTAAGATCTGAATAATTAAAATTCAGATTTTAAAAATAGATATACTTAATATATGAGGCGTGAATAAGATTTAGACCTCGTTTACGTGTAAACAAACTAGGCTTTACACTTCTTTTGTCGACCAAAATATTACTCCCAACTTAATTGCTCTTTAGCTGAAAAGCTCTCAAAATTTGGCCAAGTCATTTACCTTATTATCCCTTACATATTTTTGTAAATTCTAAAGTATCCTTCCCTCATATGCCCTAACCCCACATCATTTCTTTCCTTTCTGCAATTTCTCGTTCCTGCTTATTCTCCGCCATAGCAGGTAACTTTTCTTTTCTATATAATTGCAATAGACATTTTTGTTGATCAAATTTGGTGTTTTCTTCATGTGACTTCCTTATTCATCTGTCTGCACCGAAATTAACCTATTAAGTTTTATAACGTACTAAAAGATTATTATACTAGACTACTAGTAATACTTATGAATCTCCAGAAATTGCGAATGATAGAAGTTGAAATAGGAAGTTGTCAAGTAGACAGAAAGAATTTAATGTGAAGATCTGGTCATAGGGAAAAAAATCACTGTTGTTTTTTAAATTCAGCTTCCGCACTTCAAAAGCGCTTTTAAACTCAAGTGCTTACAAGCTACTTTTATTCAACTAAATTCAAAGGGTTTAGACTATATATTTTAGATTCGTGTGGAGAAGGGTAAAGGGGTAGGCCAATCCTCCATTGTGTTTCGAACCGTGCGCTATTGGCCTCGTGAATTTCTCAAGTTAAATAAAAAAAGGTTTGTGACAATGGTTATGACTTTTGCAGGTTCTTCAAGATGGTTGAAACATTGTTCGAAGATATATTTACAGTCACTCAAAAAGATCCGGATGGTAAAAAGTTCGATAGAGGTATGCCAATTTATCATTCTTCCCCGCTGTAATTGATAAATTTGTTTATGCTCTCTGTTTGTTGTTTTTGTCAATTTTTTCTTTTCAATTGTTAATTGAATGAAATTTACACTATGTGAAAAAACGTTGTGAATGACACCCAAGGGTGTGGCCGAGTGGTCATGAGGTCTTAGGTTGCCAAAAAATATTAGGTAATTTCCTCTTAACTGGCTAAGCCTTAGTGAGCAGAGTTATTCGGTACTTGTGCTGGTGGGAGATAGCAAGTACATGGTGAAATAGTCGACGTATACGCAAGCTAGCCCTGACACCACCATCATAAAAAATAGATGTGAATGGTTGATGCATCAACCCGGTTGATGTCCTAACTTTCCATTCCATAATAATATACTTGTTCCGGTCATATCAATTTTTATCTCAAGGGGAAGTGATAATATGGTCACGGTACACCACTTGAAGATTAAGTTGAAGGAATCAAGGAAATTAACTAAGATAGTTTGTTCACAGTAGACCAGGAATTATTAGGATATGACCTTCTCGTATCCCGGATAACTTGAGCTTGTCTTGGCTCTCTTCTTTGACAAATGAGACTTTGCTTAGATGGTTGGCACTCTTAGCTTTCAATCGAGAAACAGGGGAACTTGTAAAGTGGGCTTATTGCCCCATGTCTTACCTATAAGAAAAAGGCAGGTGTTGCTGCTTTATCATTGCATCTATAGTGCGAGCTATCTTAAAACTTTGAAATAAGTCTCCCTTTGTTATGTAATTTGGCCCACCCCGGATTCTAACGATGAATGTAATTAGGAGAAAGAGAAAGGTTAAAGGAAAAACTCCTTGTTACGTGGACATTTTAAAAAAAGAAAAGAAAAGGGGAAAGAGTATTCATGTAGTTTACTGGAAATGCCTCTGATGAATTTTGATAAGTTTTGTGCTTTTGTACTGGCTTTCTTAATCAATCCATGTTTGCTGGACTTCGTTGTCTTTCTTTTTTCTGGGTTTTTTTTTCCTGGGCAAACAACATCATCCGTCGTACAGTAAGAGCGCTACCTCTGAGACAAATATATGGTCTTGTGGTCTTATATGACCTTCTTTCCGATAGTCTCCGCTATAAATGATCCAATCTTTCGTTCTATACTTACACCTTCTGGTGTTTTTCGCATGAGTGATAATGGGCATACGAAGGGCATGGTGTTGTGTGGTGGACACTGGTGGTTCAGCAGACTGGGTACAGACCAAATTACTATTGGGAGCAATCAGCATTGAACACTAGAGTACTGATAAGTGTATTGCTGATTACGCATGTGATGGAGTAATAGAATATAGAGTTAGTGTAGTTTCTTGACAAACTGTGAATTTTGGCATATGATGGACTAAATTTGGTTTATTATTGCCACCATGAATTATGTAGCTGCAGATATGTTTTCTGCAAATGATGTGATCTAAGAATATCTTGTGCATTTTGTAGTTAATCGCATTGAAGCCCGAAGTGAGCAGTTTGATATGTACATGCTGTTGGATGTGAACACCGAGATATATCCTATGCGTGTGAAAGAGAAATTTATGATGGTTCTAGCATCTACTTTGAACTTGGACGGGACACCAGATACTGGTTATTTCATTCAGGTAATATGCTGTAATGATTTATGTCTATCCTTGTAGATTTGCAAGTGTTAGCCTGACTGATATACTTCCGATTCTGTGATTTATATTAACAATCATAAAGATGGTACTTGAAGTCTCCAGGATATGTGTTTAAGTTACCATGGCGAATTATTTTCATTAAGTAAGAAACATCAATGCAAGGAGCTTATGGTCACAGGTTAAAGCCGTGAAACACCCTCTTGCACGAATGCACGGTAAGGCTACGTACAATAGACCCTTATGGTAGCTTAGTGCACCGGGCTGCTTTTTTTTATTTTTTTAAGTAAGAAACATCAAGTGCCTTTTGATACAAATATATGTATTTTCATTAGAAAACTAACTTGCTATATAGAGGCTTTTGGAATGTACTCTTCTTGAAGAAGTGAGCCCCTTAAAATATTTTAGTTTTTTAACCTTGTCTATCTGGAAGTGTTTATCAAATCCATCAATTAGATAGAGGTGTGGTTCCTTCTGATACAGTTTGTGATGGCTGTTCAATTGCGTTCTAAGATAATTGGCAGGACAAACAAATGGTATCTGCCAGTGAAAGGTGTAATCATTTGGTATTGCCATAACTAGATTTATCGCCATTTGGCACTGAAGGATCCATCTATAATGCTATTTGGATGATAACGAAATGTTGTTTGGTTCTTTTTCTGTTAGATTTCATTAGCATTTGAGAAAGAAAGAGAAAGGGAAAATCAAGGAAAGCAAGAATAGATAAGAATATGAATAAACGATTATGACATATGCAGCAAGAATTTCTGTCATATATAGGATTTATGATAGATGGTGCAATGCTTTAAATTCTGAGCATCTAGAGAAGAAAAATTGCTTTGCATTTCTTATAAGTAAGATGGCCTCTAAAATGCTATTTGTACATTTGTTATGCTTCAATATGTCATTATCCTTGCTGGAGCATTCCTTATATCAAGCAGATGTACACTTATATACATGACTCCAGTCCTGTTACTTTCCACGAACACACTGTTCTACAGATAACTCTAATTATTTCCTTCTAAGTAGGTATACCTTGCTATGATTTTGGTTTCGCCTATGGGCTAATGAGAAAGGAGTCCTTACAATTGCTATTCTCTTCATTTCCTTTTATTCCCTTCTTCTGTAGAAATAGTTTTGGTTTTAGTGTTAGATTGTTGATTTATTACGTATATTATTAATCTGTTTTGGCAACTCGCCTGAGACTAAATCAGGTCCCTTTTTCATTTTTTTCCTCCTGCAATAACAACTATGCCTCAGCCCCAAACAAGTTGGGTCGGCTATATGATTCCTCATTGACCATGTTTATCCTTTTTCCATTTCTTTCTCCTTCTCTCCTTTTTTGAGAAATACGAACACCTTCTGTTCCTTTTGTATGAAGCAATTCTGAAAACTGCAGGAACGTCATGGCCGCCCCAATGGTTATGAGAACTAAACTTTTGTCCGTACTTTGATATCTTTAAGACTTAAACCATTGAAGCAAAATTTACCCAAATAACCTTGTTTTTCTTTCTCCTTTCTATATTTTGATTTTTTAAAATGAATCTTTCTCATTAAGCTTCTATTGAATATTTTTGGTTCACGAGATTTTTGCTTTACTGTTTTCTCAAAGGTGTACTATGCAATTTCAATTTTTGTCAAATCCTGTTAGGTGGGAACCAAAATAAATTCGGTAACCTAGAATTATCTTTAACATCTTTCAGTTGGTGTTTGCTTATAGATTTCCTTAAACTGGCTTTATGGGTTGTCGAACCAAAGTAGTAAATAGTACTTGCCGAAGTTTTCAGTTTTGAAACTAGTCACCAAAACTAAACCAGAAAATCTGTCTTGCGGTCATTAACTTCCTAAACTCATAACATATAAGTATCCTTTAAAGACTTAAGACAACTATGATCTCATTCATAAGGAAACACATCAAGATCTTTCAAGTCTCCTTTGTGATAAAGTTCATTTTTTGGAGTCCTTTTGCCATGATTGTAAAGTGTGGTATTTATTATCTTTAAGTTCGCTTTGGCATGTTTCCTCATCGCCAAATAGCTATGGAGCTCCCTTTCAAGGCCCATTCTCTTATTCCCCGCCTTACATTCTCCGCAATTGTACAAATTCTACTAACCCTAAAGAATTTGTAATATGGGTTTTCAATCAACACGCCATTTCCAAAAAGATCTATTGCTTGATTTATGTGATTCTATTCTTTATTGCTAATATATTTTTATGTACTCGACTATGGATTCGTATCTGATGTGCGTGTATAAGCATTCGGTACAGGTACATGCAATTTTTGTAGCTAATCTTTCGGTGTTTCTTGAAAGATCCATGCAATATCCACAACCATACCTCATCTAGTCTACAATTATGATCCCAGTATTTTAAAAGGCGTAGGCGTAAGGCGTAAGGCGTAAGGCGTAAGGCGTAAGGCGTAAGGCGTAAGGCGTAAGGCGTAAGGCGTAAGGCGAGATGTTTTACATATGCCTCAGCAAGGCGTAAGCCCCGAGGCACGGAGCGTAAGCCCCATAGGTATTTAACTTTTAATATTTTATAAAATAATATAATTACAGTAAATATTTATAAACATGTAAAATTACATAAAAATTGAAGAAAACTATATATATATAAATTAGATGTGCTCTATCCCCACAAAAAACTAGTCAAAACAATCTATTATACGCCACTTACAAGCACAAGTAACTTGATGAAGGAACAAAAAGGATAATTTAAACCTGCAATTTGAACTTTAAACTTGCTGCTATGAAGGAGAATAGTTCTATTTATATTTGTAAGCAAAAAAATTGAATATTCGTTGCTTTTGGGAGATATTAGCAGATTAGCGGATAAGATAAAGAATTTGGAAAGACCATGAATTAGGGCTTCAATCAATAAAAAAGGTCTTGACTTTTAAGTTTAATACATTTTAGGTCCTTTTTAAAACTTTTGAGTAATTACCAAGCTGACTTTTGAGAATTTGGGGTATTATATGAAGGACTTATTCAACAAATTTTGTTTAAATTTGAAAAAATCTCTGGGGCTTACGCCTCACTAAAAAAACGCGCCTCAAACGCCCAGGCTTACGTCCCGAACGCCCAGGCTTACGTCCCGAACGCCCAGGCGTACGTCCCGAACGCCCAGGCGTACGTCCCGAACGCCCAGGCGTACGTCCCGAACGCCCAGGCGTACGTCCCGAACGCCCAGGCATACGCCCCAAATTGCTGTGCATGATTTTCTCCCCACACCATTGCCTCAGGGCATGTTTGATGTGCCTCGCCCCAGGGCTCGCATGAAAATGCCTTTTAAAACACTGTATGATCCTTGTACCTGCTAACATTAGAAAGAATGTTTCCTAACTGTTTTTATTCTGATCCTTGTGTACTTGAACATCCTCCTGTATGCATTTTATATTTGGATGTCTATGTAAGAACCCCTAGTCTTTTTCAATGAGTAGCCCATAATTTCCTTCAGTTTATGCATTAGGAGAATGTTGAATATACATCCTCTTGTGTTTTCAATATATAGGCTTGTAAATAATTTCCTTCACCTGTGAAGCTTACACCTGGTTTACTCAAACAATGTACCATGGTTAAATATTTTTAAGTTTATTTTAATAATACACCTGGTCTTGAAATCCATATAAACTTGTTGAAAAATAGTACACAACACAAGCAAAAGATCCATATAGGTTATACCAGCTACTTGGAGTTAAGGTTAGTAATGATGATAACCCTTACTTAGGTCTAGTTTTAGTATATCAGTAGAAAATAGAGAGGGAGCCTCTCGTAGGGATTCGTTTAGGCGTACTTGTTGCTCTGAAATATGCTTATAGGGAAACATTTCTATGGAAGTCTTTAATATGCCCACATATTCTCCCATGGCTCCAACCCATGCAAACAAAATAACTGAAACTCTTGAGTAAACTTCCATGCAACATAGGATGAGGCCAAACTTGAAACGTTAATTAAGATTTCTGTTGGATAACTTAAATATCTTAAGAGCTAGGCTTGACCACAATATCATAAGTAAGAGAGAATCTCGCTAATTGGAAGGAAAAGGAGGGGTTCGATCTATTCTGGTTCAGTTCTTTGGTATAGAAAGATCTTTGCCAATGCTTAGAGCTAACCTATAATGTAATTGTCTAGCTAAATGCATGTATGAACTTACTTCTTTTTCTTCGTTTTCATTTGACTGTCTGATACTTGTTATGTCTGGTGGTCAAACTCTTAGAAATCCAGATAATACTTGATGGTATTGCAACGTGATGACAGGGTAACAAGAAATCACTTGCTGACAAGTTCGAATATGTCATGAATGGGAAGCTATATAGGATCTCAGAGGAAGGTTCAGGAAAGCATGTTAAAGCGTATGTTTGGACAACTTTTCTCAAATTGAATTCAATTCCATGAACCTGAATTCATTATTTCTGACATGTTCTTGCCTTATCATTTGTGCACACCTTAGCAATATCTGCTTTTTGCTTCTTGTTTCCAAGAGTTGATATGGAATTCGCTCAGACTGACTTCTTAGATCTCCCATATGCAAAGATTAGATTCTAAGTGCCATTTCTATTTTATTTCTATGACATGTTTCTCAGTACGAGTTTTTCTATTGCATTTTATTGTGGAATATAATTGTACTTTCCTATACTCGGTTTTCCTCTGTTTTCTATTTTGGGCTAGAGGTCCCCTTTTTTTGCTTAATGTGTAACCTATTTCAGTTTTAACGTCTAAATTTAGTGTTTGAGATTTGTCTATGTTCTGGTTGTTGGGACAACTGATTTACTGTTTTGATAAGCAACATTTTATGTAACGGTGGATTTACTGTTTTGTTTTGGTTTTCAGAGACATCTTTGTTTCATTTGGAGGACTTCTGATGCAGCTGAGGGGAGATCCATCCATTGCAGCAAAATTTGAGCTGGATCAGAAGATTTTCCTTCTCATGAGGAAGGTTTGATCTAAAGAATTGGTAATAATAACTCAGTTTTAACTTGAAGGTGAAAGAGCATTTGTTAGCTAAGCTACTGGCACGTGATAACTTTCGCGTGGAGTTCAGTTTCAAGAAATCGAAAGAATGTAACTGGGATGATAATGGAGACCAAGGAATGGAGCTCTATTTATGTTGAGGTGCGGAAACCTAATGTGCAGTTATGATCTTTATATCTGGTGACATAAAGAGAAGAATATTTCCAACTACTAGTATTCTGTGATGAAGAATTTAGAACTCTTATCGACTGGTAACATAATTGCAGTTCATGCTGCTGTTATTATTCCGAGCCCTGTGTTATTTCAATATCTTGCTGTTTCTGTTTTATACTTGGATACCTATATGCATTAGAAGTAGGATTGAATATATTAGAACTTGTGTTCAAAATTTTTCATGTATGCATTATGATACATAAAATGCACTTGTGTTTTCAATATATAGACTTGAAACCAAGTGAAACATAATCTGCTTTCTCAGAAGTTTGTAAAGTGAAACAATATTGGATGCTTGAGCTTCCCAATAACAACATAAATAGAGCTTTGTACGCTGCTTACTGAAGGTGGAGCAGATGAGCTTACAGCTGAGTGTTACAACTGAGATCCGAACATATAATCTTCAAGTTTTCACTCCTATGCCTCGGCCACCCATCTGTCCCACGAGGACAAGGATGAAGTATCTAATGACCTAACCGTTTTGTTGTTCTGTATTTGTTGTTTCTTGATACAGACCTAGCTACCTAAGTGAGGGTGATCATTCACCTTACAGTTGTTACAAAAAGACATATCACCTATGAAATATGTTCTAGTATAAATAGGTTGTTGTTGCTTAGCTAAGCAATAATCAAAGTATGATGTATGATCTCAACGAGCAATTCCCACAGTAATTGGGCTTCTGACAGTATGACTACCATCTGACCATACCAACTCTCCATATTTGTGTTGATCCGCCCCAGCAAGATAAGTAGTATTCACAGCTTTAATATGCAAACTAAACCTCTCCTTCTGACCTTGGCTGTTGAATATCAACACATTTGGTTCCACAACTAGTGAGATTCCGGGAGGCTGGGCAACTCGAGCCGTGTAAGTACCCGGCGGACCGACATTTGTCAGTGTACGAGTCACAGTTAAGTTGCCAGAAAGAGCTGGAACAGTTATTGAAGGATAATTGAATTCCAAAAGACTTGAATTACTTAGTGGTGGACATATATAAGGAGCCTTGTTGAAGGTGCGAATGACTTGACTATCATAGCCAGATGCACATAAAAAGTTTAAATAATCATTTACTTCTAAGTCGTATACTAGTCCAGGATCAGAAGCAAGATTTGGTCTTATATGCCCAGCTCCAGATGCAAATGGTGTTGCTGCTTCCTTGGTGGAATCAAGCAACGGTTTTCCTGTATTATCTATTGGGCTTGCTGAAAATAAATTAAAAATAAACAATAGAATCATTAGATATATTTGTAAAACTAGATCAAAATCGGATAAAGTATTGTGACTGTGTAAAGAATTTTTATGCTACCTGTGTAATTTTAGCTTCTTGTAGTAAATTGCATGCCTTATTTTTTATGATCAACTAATTCCACTTATTAAGGGGTAGTTAATTACCTTTAGTTATATCTTAAGTGGCTAATTCAACTGATTATGTAGTTATGTTTTGGGCAACTTAATAGCGTAGAAATTCTTTTACACTATTAGTAATTAAACCATTTTCAAAAGGATTTATTTTAATAATTCTTTTAGACTTTAGTATAAAAAAGTTACAACTCTTTTCGAAATGGTTTTAACTTATATCCACTGATACTGTAAACGTTTTTACCACTATCTAAGTCATATTAATAACATAACTAAAAAAAAACAGACAGATAAATTAAGGGTGAATAGCAAAATAAGGGTATATATGTACCAGTAGTCATGAGAGCAGATCGAATGGCAGCAGGACTCCAATCAGGGTGAATAGCTTTAAGAAGGCCTACAATCCCAGAGACATGAGGACACGACATTGATGTTCCAGACATTACATTGTAAGCTGTTCTACGATTGTCAAATACTTCATTTGAGGGGTTATTTCCTTCTGTGTAGGCAGCTATAATATTCACTCCAGGTGCAGTGATATCAGGCTATATATACATACAACAGTAACACAAAATTAATTTTGTGCAACAACAATAACGTAATAAATAATTAAGTAGCCAATAATATAACAAACCTTGAGGATTGCAGGTGTAATCAAATTAGGACCTCTGGATGAAAAAGAAGCCATAGTTGGAGCAGGTTTTATACCTAATGTTGCCTTTGGTGCGGTTATTGTACCCATAGCATTGCTAGTTAATACAAGGTAGAACCATTAGTGTCGTATATGTGCAATTTAATCACTTATATATGAATAGAATTTGAGTTTTATACATTGACAATACATATAAAAGTATATTTATATAGTAAAGAGAAAGAGAGCATATATACTTTGTAGAATTGATGTAGGCAAAAACGGCAAGAGCATCGTTGTAAGTGATATGTGAAGCTGGGAGGAGATGAACGTCTGCAATAATGTCATTTCCACTGGTTTGGTCATTGCAAAGTATCATTCCAACAGCACCTCCCATTACAGCTTGGTGCCCTTTATCTACTCTCGTGTTATTTCCCCTTAAACAAACCAAAATCTTCCCTTTTACCTTACTACCATCCAATGTTGCTTCCTTACAAACCTTACTGCATGCATGCATAAACAAAAATCTATATGAAAACTGTGGCGCACACAAGTCTGTTTCATTTTATATGACGTACCGGTGTTTGCCTGGTTCATTTTATATGACAATGTTTGTCGAAGCAGTGGCGGAGCTAGGATCTCCACGAATGGGGTTCAAAATATTTTTTTGTAGCTAGTGGGAATTGAACCGATAACCTTATCCAGATTTTAGACCCCCTTGACCACTAAACTACATTATAGAGTTGTGTCAAGGGGGTTCAAAACTTAATATATAGAGATAAAAAATAGATTTTGCCTTATATATACAATGTAATTTTTCGGCGAAGGAGGTTCGGGTGAACCCCCATGCGCCCCCTAAATCCGCCCCTGGTCGAAAGAAGTACTTTGGCACATGCATGCTCTCAAATCAAAGTATCCTTACAACTTATAATCTTATATATGACATGACCTTAATTTCTATGATTATAAGAATGAACAAGTTATTAAGGTAAAACAATAAGTTTAAATTTAAAGATAATTATTATTAAATATAGAATTATACTATTTTTTGTTCTAAAAAGAAAGCGTGTCGTATAAAATAGAATAAAGTGAGTATTAGATTAGAAGTAGGACAATCTTACGCATCTTCAACAGTTGCATTTGCAGCTTTAGCTTGCTCCCCACTAATAAGTGGATAGAATTTTTCTTCTGGCAATGGATAAGATATGCTCGTCCCCTACTTGACGAAGAGAACAAAATTTTAGATATATCATGATAAACAAAATAATCAATGAATCAAGTAAAGAATAAATAAATATCCCATTCCTTTAATATTATATATGATTATATTTGATTAAGCATGAAATTTAAAAAAAAAATATCGATTTTTTGCACATATCAAGTATCATTATTAGAACTTGTCATGTGATGACATTTCTATAGGTATAAGAGCATGTCATTATGAGTGAGAATTTTATAGCTAAGGAATTTTAAAGTTTTAAATAGTCTTATTCTTTTTAAAAAATATTAAAAAAGAAAGAATGTCATATCACGAAATAGAACAAGTGTCACACATAAAATTGGTGAATCCTTAAGCCAGATGAGCCAATTGCAAGAAAATTTTCAAGTTGAATTTATAGGGCCAAATAAAATGCTAATTATAGATATACATACTGCAAAAAAAATATAAAGAAAATTTAGTCAAAACTATAACCTTGATGGTAAGTCCATTTTGAAGTTTAACATTGGATTCAAATTGACGATCAATAGTACTGGCTCCCACGGTTATCATCCAAGGTGCAATATTGCCCACAGTTGAAAGCATAGGTCCTGAGTTTCCTGCAGAAGTCACCACTACAATACCTTCTTTCATGGCGTGAAACGCCCCGATTGCCGCCGCGTCTCTAAAATATGGCCGTGGTTTTCCACCAACAGAGGCAGAGATCACATCAACACCATCATCTATGGCGAAATCGAATGCTTTGAGGATATCAGCGTCAAAACACCCTCCTCCTTGTTTTGCTGGCCAACACACCTTGTATTCAAAGAGAAATGAAAGTATGTTTTCACCTTATATATTATTATTTAAGCTTTTAAATGCAACGGGATGCTAAAAGCTATAATCAAATGGAGTTTATTAGTACAAAAGTTTACACTATAATTTCACTTAAAAAGATAACTACTTATAGTACCATTTATAAAAAGTGAGACTAGTGAATTCGAAAAATAAGGTCGTGTTACCTACTTCTAACAGGATATATAAAATATACCAATAATGTAAAAGTCTTAAACTTTTGGTATATATAAGTTAAACCCTATTTTCACAAGCTTAACTTCTTTAAAAAAGTTAAAGAAAAAGCGAGCTTAACTTCACGCGACAATGTAATATTTTATATACTATTCGATCACCTAGAAAATAACTATAGGTAACGTTTATAAAAAGTAGGATTAATTGGTTAGTTGAAAAATAAGATATGTTACACGCTATGTTGGTGTAAAAGTTGTTTATGTTATCAATTTAATAAATTAAATCTTATGTTCATGTAATAATGGTTTGACTTTTGAGTGAAATGGAATGCTATAACCTAATATATATGTACCTTATAAGCAGCAACTCTAGCTTTAGGTGCACCACCTTTTGCAGTGCCATTGTACACTCCTATGACACTTGCTTTGGGAGCAAAGTTACCAGCCGCAGTGGATAGTGTGTGTGTTCCATGCCCTTCGGTATCACGGGGAGAGTTGGGAATATTACTTATATTATTATTTCCCCTTAAATCATCATATCCCTTGTGGAAATACCTGGCGCCTATAAGCTTCCTACAAATTATGCATCAAATCACACGTTTGTTAGAATAATGTGCGTGTTCATGCAAAAATTGACCCTTTTTTTTTGTAAAACATCCAATTCGTTTAAGTTTAAATAGATTAAGTTATGACCTGTTTGTTGATTTGAATATAACTAACTATTGAATCCGAAATGACCTACCGAACTATTAGATAAAAACGGGTCAAAAGTAACCTAATGGGTCAATATATGCAACCAAAACAACCCAAACATACAAATCAAACTAGCTTGTAGATTGAAAATTATGTAATTTTGGAAGAATTTAAGCTAATAAATTAAAAAAATACATTATCAATTCGCATTCTTTTTCAAAAAGGAAGGGGAAGTTGGGTCAATTGGGTAGGAACACATTATTTGTATGTTAAACCAACTCATTTGACCAATTCATGTCAAATTAATTTGACCAGTTTTGACTCAGCCCACCTATTTATTACCTTTAAATCAGTAGAATAGAACTAGCATTATATCTCCCATGTAATAGAGACATATATTATATATATACCTATTGCAAGAAAAAGGAACCTTATCGTCATTTTGACATTCACCCTTCCATCTTGATGGAATGGGCCCATAACCTTCGTCATTGAAACTTGGATTTTCTGGCCAAACACCTAAAGGAGAAATTAATTATTAATCTCATTCAGACACAAAATAAGGCTGAATAGAAAAGGAAATATATACATACATACCTGTATCGAGATTTCCAATGATAATGTCTTGCCCAAACTTGGCTTTTTCCCACAAAGAACCTGAGGAAACTACACCATTGTTTTCCAAAGACAAAAAATCCCAAGAATGGAATGTGTGTAATTCTCTCCTTTCATTTGGGAAAACAGAAATCACCTTAGGATGCACTGCACACATAATTAATATTGTTTATATATCAACTAATGATTAATCAGAAAGTATAAACATGAGATGGATTCAGCTTTTGTTCACCGAATTCAACCAAAACCAATAATTTCGAAACGGAAAAACCACTAAAATTTCAACAAATTAAACTCATAATAATGAACCCTTCAACTAAGTTTAAAACTTAATTAAACTCTCCTCTAGAACGTAAGTGTGGAATAATTAAATAAGGCTTACATTGAATTAGAGCTACAAATTTCTCTTCCAAATCAGCTGCAAAACCGTTAATGCGCCTTCTATATGAATAAAATATGGATTCCTTTGCTTTATCTTTGCTGCATGCATGCATAAATAAATAATTAGAAATAAATGTTAAGATATGAGCAAAATTAATTCACAGAAAGTTTTTCATACCCTCCCAAGAATGTTGCGAGGAAGTTAATGTGGAAATCTGATACCCTTTGGAGAATAGCCCTAGTAAGAGCTGAGCCATGAGAATGCGATCCCATATATACCACATAAGACTGCAGTCGAAGAATATGATATTAGACTATGAAATTCACTAGTCCAACTAATTCAAATTTATGGTAGCGAGAAATTCTCCATTCTCATTGAATGATGTCCATTACTAAAGTTGAACCAATCAAGTTTAAATTCCACTCCACGTATATCCGTTCCTAACCTTTGAATAATTCTGATTAAAAGAAGAAGAAGAAGAAGAAATGTTCTTGACACATATAAATGTTGCATTATCCAATTCATGTTTTTACATAGAATGCTAACCAGAGATGGTTTCATTTTTACTAAACCTAAAAGACCATGATTACAACGAATTTATATAGTAAATAAACAGGACCGAGCAAACTTAATTACCTTTTTGGTCGCTGAAGCTGGTGTTGTACGTAAGGAGAATAAAATGAGAAAAAGAAACAAGATAGAAATTTTTGGAGAAGACATCGTTTTATTAATATATATTTCTTATATATGATTGTGCTTGATATTGCAACTTCTACGAATTCATCATACGAAGAGAGCCATTTTTTCTAGGTACGGTGTTTGATGAAACAATGATAACTCCAAGAAGAGAGAAAAAGAAAGTGTCAAGTTTATTTTAGTTTTGTTTGCTTTCATTTTATACTAAATATGATATGATAGGATTTGTATAAGTCATAGAAAGTCGAATTAATTGCCTTTTTGATTTATCCAACACGTGGGTGATTTCCCTCTTTTCTTGTAATCTCCAAGTCATAATAATCAAACAACCAGTAGAAAAGGCTATATATATAATTTCTTCAATTTTCCACAACTGACCCTTTTTGTGAAAGGCTAGGTATTGGAATGTAAAATTACTGCGCCAATGCTGTTCTCGGACTTGAGAACAATCTCGTGCTGGAATAGGTTTCAACTTTGACCATTAAAACATTACTTCGTTTATTACTGTAAAATGTAAATATACCTTTAATTCAACTTTAAAAAGGCTCGTTCCATCTTATGTTGGTAATGTTTCATTCATTAAGAAAAGAAGTGAATTAAAATATGAAAAAAAGAACACGTGGATCATAATATTAACATCAGATGTGAATATTATGTTATGTCGTTTATAAATCAGAATTTGATATAGCAACACAAGTAAAGATATTTAGCAATTCTCATTTGATCAAGAATTAGAAAACATTTTAAGTAATTTCATTTGGTTGCGTGGTGTTATCAGCTTGTTACACATTATCACATCTTGTTCATCCTTAAATTCTATAAATAAATGATCAAGAAAGAACATTTTCTTTTTGAAGGAAAGAATTTATTTATTTTTACTCCAAATCAGTCGGCTCAAACAGATTAAAAGACGAATTTGACACTTTGGATTAATACATAGGAAGAAACATGAACCACACTAGTTTGGATCTCCATTTTTTGTTTGCGAACTAATGTATTTACATACAATGTTTTCTTCTTTTGTTTAATCGTACCGTAAAATAACTTGAGTTTGATTTTGAAATGTTTCTTTCAGAGATGGCTAAACACATGCATCGATCCTCCTCTGGTAGACGATCAAATGCATTTGCTGGATGCAGTGTTTGACACGGTACTACCGAGGAGGTGGTCATTGGTCAAGTTAGGGTCCACCAGACTAAAGCTCAAACAAGAACACATGGAGCTTCTCAACCTAGAGTTATAAATAGGGGCCACCCCCAAGTTGTTGTGCCAGAGTAGGTGAATGAATAGGTGTCTCAGGACACTCCACCACCAATGCCAGCTGTTGTACCTACTGTTGCCTTACCTGCAGATGTAGTGGTAAGCTTATTAAATGTGTTAGAGATATTGATGCCTACTCAAGGTAGACTT
This sequence comes from Nicotiana glauca, assembly GCA_026770625.1. Taxonomy (NCBI): domain Eukaryota; kingdom Viridiplantae; phylum Streptophyta; class Magnoliopsida; order Solanales; family Solanaceae; genus Nicotiana; species Nicotiana glauca. Next base: position 15,310 of record MU700582.1, on the reverse strand, counting down.
CTAACTCCTTAAATTACTACACAGACACAAACACTAGTTCAGTTGAATGTGTTGCAGCTCCTCAGACACCTCAGATGGCACAGTTTATTGTGCGTCGCAAAAAGATACTGATTAGTATATTAGGACTGAAAGAGACTCGTGGTGTGGAGAGCTGAGTCATGGTGGACTTCGATTCAGAGAGCTACATGAGCAGGGATACCACCTATCACTTAGTTAGAGTTTTCAGCTATGTTTATGGACAAGTTCATTGCACTTAGCAAATGAGATGACATGCTACGTCAGTTTGAGCAATTATGTTAAGGCACTATGACAATGATAGAGGATGAGGCTAAGCTTATTGAATTAGGTAGGTATGCTCACTTTCTGGTTATAAATGAAAGGAAGAAAGTGAGACGGTATGTGGATAGACTTGAGCCTAATTATCGTGGTTCTGCGGTACAAAATGTGCGAGACATTACCTTTCTAAGGTAGTTAAAAATTCTCTTTGTTATAAGTCATATCAGGAGAGGGATAGGACTGAGCGAGAAATAAAAGAGTCCGTACTATCGATGGGTTTAGTGGAGCCACATATGGGGGAAAAAGTGATTTCAATTGTGGGCAGTCCACGCCTACTCAGTCAGACAGCGATGCAGTCTTTAGCAGTGCTTATCCAGATAGAGAGGGACAACAACAACATAGTTCTCAAATAAGAATAGACTTGGTTTCACAGTCTACAAACATACCATCTCATAGACAAACTACAAAGGAACCATCATTATTAATATCCGAATATCGTAGTTTTAGGCAGATATATGCCACTATTCTAGCATGCCAGACATGTGGTAGATCATACTTAGGGCAGTTTCGTATTCTAACTTGAGAGTACTTTTGGTATGGCGAGCTGGGACATCTCTTGAGGGATTGCCCTCATCCTCCAAGGAATTCTTGCCAGACTTCTGTTCAGTTAGCTGTATCTACTCAGACTACTCATATGCTTTAGGTTCTGCTGGTACGAGAAATAGAGGCAATGTGTTTTGGAGATCGTGCTACTGAGAATCAAGGATAGAGAATGTTGGTAGAGGCCAAGCGAGAGTCTTTACACTTACTAAATAGGATGTTTAGGCCTGGAATGTTGTGGTTACATGTATTCTTTATGTTTGTTCATTTGATGCACTTGCATCGACTAATTTGTGATCTACCTACTCCTAGGTGTCCTCGTACTTTGATTTGAGATTTGGTGGACAACCAGAGATATTGAATGATTCTTCTCTTGTTGTTACTCATGTTTGAGGGTCTCTATTAGCTAAATCTATATATGATGGTTGTCCAATTCAAGATGCGAGAAAGAATACTCTAGCACACCTAATTCTACTTAATATGATTGATTTTGATGCACTGATATGCATGGAATGGTTATCTTCTTGTTATGCTATCATCATTGCATGCAAAGATAGTTAAGCATGAGATACATAACAAACCACTTTTGTCCTAAGGGGGTCAAGTTTCAGAGATTGGTAAAGTTCTATCCTTTATGAAGGCTCAATGAATAATGAGCAAGGTTTGTTTGGGTCTCTTAGCTATATATGGGACACAAAATAGGAAGCACTTAATTTGGAAGAGGTACCAATAGTGAGAGAATATTTTGATATATTTCCTGAGGATTTACCAAGATTACCCCAGCACGAGAAATAGGCTTTGGTGTTGATTTGATACTTGACACACAGTATATTGGTACCCTCATATCTTATGGAACCAGCAGAGTTGAGAGAACTAAAGTAACAGTTGCAGGACTTACTAGATAAGGGTTTTGTTAAACCGAGTGTACCTTCATGAGATGCACCAGTATTGTTCGTAAAGAAGAAAGACGGGTCTCTAACACTACTAGAAATCCGCTAATTAGCGACCATAAAAAGCGACCAACGTTGATCTGTTTAGGTAAATTACCGACCAAAATGCGTCCAAACAGGCTTGGTCGCTATTTTGGTGGTCGCTTTAGTAAACCGGCCAAGGTTGGTCGCCAATTACCGGCCAAGGTTGGTCGCAAAGGTAAAAGGACCAATTGTATAATTTAAAGCACATACCAACCAACTTGGTCAGTAACATATTTTAATAATTTAATTTACCAACCAAAGTTGGTCGATGTATTTAAATTACATTATTTTATTAATTATTAACGTAATTTTTATTTTTATTTTTTTAAAAATTAAGCGACCAACCTTGGTCGCTAATCAGTAGAAAATTATTTTTTAATTAGATACCAACCAACTTTGGTTGGTTTTCTGGGTTTTAATTTTCGTATAAAATGCCTGTTTTGGCAGCTACACCACCTGCCAGCATACCAAAATCCCTAAATAATAACAATAACAACAACAACAACAACAACAACAACAATAACAACAGCAACAACAACAACAACAACACAATTCAATAAATACATAAAACTAACAAATTAAAGTTTAATAGAACTAAAAAATCCAAAATCAAGTTAATACTTACTACAACTAGTTCAGAACCGATTCTATTTGTCTGGTTTAAAGTATATACATATCAAGGAGTGCTTTGTACAACATCATCATCACCGTCTGATGAACTTTCATCTAAAAGACGGTGTCGAAAAGGGTCTTGTGGAGTACATAAAGAACGACCACGGGGAGGACGGGAGGAACGATCATCGGGTGGAGGGAAGGAACACTCACGTTCAAGTCGAGCCTCTAGCAATGACTCACGAGACCGGGTCAATGGAAAAGCTCCAGTAGATAGGAGAGCTCTAATCTGAGCTTGCATGCCAATGATTGAGTATCTCTAACCCTTTCTCTTTACTTGGCCGCTTCTAGCTCGGATGTGAGCTTTGTCACAGTCTCCCGCATAGAGGAGAGGCTCTCCCCATTAAGTTGCTCGCTTTGCGAGGAAGCCCCTATTCCTTGCATTCCACACATATAGTGACAGACCTTTTTAGTAGGAAGCCCGTATACCTTCCCCCATTTTGGATCGCCAACAGACTCCATCCATGTTTTTTCAGCATTCTCGTCCGAAGGTTGGGTTGGCTCGCCCGACTCACCAGCTGGCTGAGTGCGGATGAATTCCTCCACGTTAGCTTGGTAGTGACCCTATACGAAAATTTAAATTGAATTAGTATTTCAAAATTTATATAAAAGTAAATTAAAATACTTAAAGAAAAGTGAAAGCTTACATATACAGTCGAGGCCTGGTCCTCGACCCACTTTTCTTGATCCGTCCCTTTCTTCTTCTTTACAATATGCGTCTCCTCGAATAGCTCATCATCGTTCATGGGACGCCCCAACTTTTTTTCCTGAAAAAAAATAATTTAGTTAATAAACTGAATAGATATACTTTGAAAATTAAAATAATTTAAGCAATTACGTACCCCCGATCTTCTTTTTATTGTCCCTAGGCTGACCGTACCTCCAGTGTGGAAGGATCCTTCCTTCTCAGATGTGCGAGCTTTCTTTCGTTTTTTGCTCTTCTCTAAGAACTTTGCGGTCAACCATTGCCTTTGCAAATCATCCCATAAATTTTGAAGTAGCCAGTCAGGCTTCTTGTTATTCTTTCTAGCTTTGGAGGAAGTATGCGACAATCATTTACGATCTTTGTGATGAAAATTTGCAGCCACTTTCACGCTATAGATGTGTTCCCATACACACTTGCTCTATGTAACGACCCGATGGGTCGTTTTGATCTCTAGCGTGTTGTTCAGCGGTTTGAGGACATGAGTAGCTTCATTTCTGGTATTATGACTTGTACACAAGTTTGGAATTGAATTTTGGGAAGTTCGGAGTTAATTTGAAAAGAGGATTCTCATTTCAGAAGCTTTAAGCTGAAAGAATTGACCAAGATTGGATTTTTGAGTAAACGACCTCGAAATCGGGATTCAAAGGTTCCAGCAGGTTTGTATGATGATTTTGGAGTTGGACAGATGTCCAGATCAAGTTTTGGAAGACCCGGGAACATTTTGGCACCTAGGGTGGAAGTTAGCATTTTTGGAAGAATTTCATAAGTTTGGGTTGAAGTGCATTTCAGTGTCATCAATGTCCATTTGGGATTCCAATTCTAGGAATATCTCTGTATGGTAATTATGGTGTTGGGAGGGTGATCAGAAGTGAATTCGGAGGTCCACAGGTCATTTTGGAGTCATTTGGCTAAAGATAGAAATTTGAAGGTTTTGAGGAGTTTGACCGGAAGTGGATTTTTTGATATCAGGATCAGAATCTAATTCCAAAAGTTTAAGTAAGTCTGTAATGTCAAATATGACTTGTGTGCAAAATTTGAGGTCAATCAGATGAGATTTGATAGATTTCGGCATTGAATGTAGAAGTTTGAAATTCTAAGGTTCATTAAACTTGGATTGGAGGTCGATTCATGATTTTAGCATTGTTTGATATTATTTGCGGCCTCGAGTAAGTCCATAATATGTTTTGGGACTAGTTGGTGTGATTGGACGGGGTTCGGGGGGCCACGGGTCGATTACGGATGGTCAACGGATCGAAAATAGAATTGGAGGAAGGGATGAAGCTGTTGGGCTTCTGGTGTAACCGCACCTACGTGAGGAGCACCATAGGTGCGAGCCCGCAGGAGTGGGGGGTGACCCGCAGAAATAGTTGGAAGCGGAGGGATCAGAGGCCGCAGGTGCGAAGGAATTCCCACACCTGCGAGGTTGCAGATGCGATGTGGGCAGCGCAGAAGCGGTTTGGGGCAGCTGGAGGAGTACCGTAGAAGCATTATTGGAACTGTGCCTGTGGAACCGCAGAAGCGGTCAAGTGACCACAGGTGCGAAAGCGGGCTGGGTAGTGTGTTTGGTTTAAAGACGGGGTCTCAGCCATTTTTTTGGTTTCTACGGTCTTAGGTCGATTTTGGAGCCGGTCTTGGATCGATTTTGGAGCTCCATATTTGTCATCCCTATCAAGGTAAGAGGTTTCTACTAGTTTTGAGTTATATACTTGGATTATATATGGATTTGAGCTTGAAAATTAGTGAAAATTGTGGGTTTTGGTGGGAGACCTAGAAATTGATATTGTGGATTTTTACCACGATTTTTGGCATGAAATTGAGAGTAAATTATATATTTGAATCCGTGAGGTTATGCGTAAACTTTATCTTCTAAGAATTTTGAAATCCGGGCATGTGGGCCCGAGGGCGATTTTGTTAACTTTTCGATCGGAGGTAGGAATTATTATAAATTGGAGTATAATGAGTAATTGATCTTATATTAATGAGTTTACATAATTATTGGCTAGTGTTAGAGATTTTTGCATCGATTTGAGTCTTCGGAATGGCGTAGAATGCTGGCTATGGAACTTCGGAGCGAGGCAAATCTCATTTCTAACATTGTAAGAGGGAATTGTCCCCATAAGTGAATTAATTGGATATGTGCTTCTATTTGTAGGAGCTACGTACGCACGAGGTGACGAGGGTCCGTGCATAGCTACTATTATGCTTAAGTCCGGGTAGTTTAGGACCCAAAAATATGCTTTACTTACAATATTTTAAATCTTGTCGTCAATTTAAAAAAAGCTTAAAACATATCGAATGTGTAAATGATTTCTAAAGGACTAGTCATCGTTTCTTGATTTTTAAAAGAGAAATTGCCTTTTTTATGTGGATAATTTGCTCCTTGATGAGTTCTTGATTGACTGTATGAATGTGTTTATATATTGTCGAACGGGCGGATGCCTCGGTAGATTAAATAGATTCATCTATGGTTCGCGCCATTTGACTCTCTGGCAGTACATAGTTTAAATATTGTTAGTTCTGGTCGTACGACCTCCACATAATTTGTACATGCTTGTATTGCTTGCCTTGAGATTCATAGATGTTGATATTTATTCTCCCTAGCCTGAGATAAACGTATAAATGATGAAAATGAATTAGAAAGTTTCTTGTAAATGAAAGAATTGGTTACTTGCCTCATGTTTTTTGTTCAAAATCATTTTTATAAAAATCCCCGATTTTCTATATTATTGGTATCATTAATATTAGACCCCTAGTAAGCATCAAAGTCGGCCTCTCGATTCTTTAAGATTAGACGGGATACTTACTAAGTACACGTTGTTTTCATACTCATGCTACACTTGCTGTGCATTTTTGTTGCACATACACATGTATCTCTATTAGCCTAGTGGGCGTAGCAGCATGGTTGATACAGAGACTTGGAAGAGCTGCACTTCTCGAGATGACACGCATCCAGCAGAGTCTCTTTCAGAGTACTGTATTTACTTTCTGTCTAATTTATATTCCGGATGGTTGTTTTATTACATTGTTTCTTAGAGATAGCTCATGCACTTATGACACCGGGTTCTGGGATGATTTTGGGGATTGTTCAATATTAAGTTTGTTAAAGACTTCATGGTTATTTATGTGAATTTCATTATTTACTGTTTAATGTATAAAGAAAATAATTTCAACAAACACTAAAATTGGAATCTAATTAACTTCTTGGTGTTGGCTTTCCTGATAATGTGTCCGGCGCCATCATGGCCCTTAGTGGATTTTGGGTCATGACAACATGCAGAGCACTAGGTTCCCTTAGGTCTGACGAGTCATGAACAAGTGTAGCAGAGTCTTGCGGATCGGTACAGAGACGTCTATACTTATCTTTGAGAGGCTACGTGACTGTTAGGAGCATTTTCCTTCTTGATTCCTCATTGTGCAGTTTGATTCCTTTGAGTCTTATGTCCTTATTTCCTTTTTATTCAATCCTACACGACGTGAAGCGCTTGTTATCAAATTGGGAAATGAGGAACTGTAATGATACTAAATATGTGGTGCGAGATGTTCTCCCGGCATAGTTGATTGTGCTATTATCGTCGACTCATGGAAGGATATTCGGTTACTTTAGTTCGATAGCTGCACTTATGAGAGATTTGAGGCTATGCATAGGTTGATATAATACTTATGAACAGTTAGCACGCAATATTGACGTGATGGTAGAATACTTTCCTATCTGTTGGGGAAGGGAATGAATTGAAAAGAGGTCTACTCAGTTCATGGTTCAGAGATTGGGTATTTTATTTTCGGTAGAGGAAGGGCAATCAGACTATGAATATTTAGGTTCGGTCGATGGAGTAATGAGACTCAGTGTTTTCAAGCGTAGTGGAATTTTCATTTGTGACGTGGTATCGTCGTCCTCGATTGAATATGTTAAGTTCGCCGGTGTTATGGTTTTCTTCAATTCTCCTTTGGGGCAGGGTATTGCGAAAAAATGGGAAACAATTGTCAAAGATCGTGATGTGCAGTGGTTTAGGACTGAACCGGTGTTTCTAGTGTTGATGGCTCAAGAAAGATGATCTTCGGGGAGATTTAAAGTTAGTAGCGATCTATTGATTCAAATGCTATAGCGATAGGGATTAAATTAAGGCAACAACTGGGAAGCAAAGGATGAGGAAGGACAAGTGGGAAGTGTTGTGCGATGGTTAGATTTCTAGGAAAGCCAGGTGTAAGAAGCGGAAATTGGATAGTTCCTTAAAGAAGAGGGTTTGTCCAAAGTGGGAGAGTGGCAGAGTATCAAATGGGATTAGTGGAAGGATGACTACACCCCTTTTGAGGAAAGTTTGGAGTGATTTGGGAATTTTAGTGGATGGTGATTGGGCCTATGGGCTCAATTCGAAACATTGGCTGGTATACGACGGGAGATTGGATATAATGGAAAGGATTTGCTTGATATGAAGAAGGATACAACATGACTTTAGATAAGAAGATATTATCACACATTTAGTTGATGTCCACAAGGAGTGAACATATTTGTGTAGTTGGTGGATGAGCACGGGCCCGGGATGGGTTATTGGTGTCGTAGTAATTGTACCCCGTGCAGCGACATGGAAGATTTCAGTAGGTAATTTCCATAGGTGGGTTATCTCCTGTGAGCAGGTCAGCGATCGCATGGTTGGCGAAGCTTATGCGGAGGATTTCAATGACTATCCAGTAAGAGGTCGAATATGCGACTATTGCTAGAGATTCAGAGCGTTCATGGAATATTAACAAAAGGATTTCAAGGAATTTGACGGTGGATTGTTCAAGGTTATGTCGATGAGAGATAAAGAATCATGGTGCGTTCCAGAGTTGTGTAATAGTGGCTTCAAGCTAAGTGAGATAGTCTCACCGCATACGGTTGGATTGCATGGTCATCTATTTGTGAGATTTCAGGGTATAAGCATATGGATGGGTTATTTCAGCTAAGGAAAGAGAACATCAGTAGTAATTCAAGCAAAAGAATTGAAGAATGTGTTCTATAATTGGCATCATCGATTCATGTTCAGGCTTTGGGAAGACTCAAGAATTATGCTTCGTGAAGAGGTGAGTTGCAAGGAAGGTGATTCGGCTGGGTGCTTCTTTGAGAGAGTGGTCATGTGCTAGCGGAGCCTTGTAATTGATTATATTCGGAACCAAGTCAGAGTGGGTGACTCTCAATAACGGTCCTAGTGGGTTCAAAGATTAAGGTGTGGTGCCTAAGAATTTTGAGTCCATAGTGTGGTTGAGTATAGAGCTTTTATAGCAGATTATGATAAGGAGCTTGGAGTGTTCTAGGTTATCTTCGGTCTGCAGTATAAATGGAAGAAAATGACTTCGGATTTATAGAGTAATTATCAGAATGGGTGTACCAAATGAGGATGCGAATATACACATAAGGAGGGTATGGGATGGTTCGTGGGAACTGAGACAACGTGGCCTCGTGAAATAAGGTCACCCAGGATGAGTGCAGGCTTAGGTTCGTGATGTTTTGAATGAGGCTACTATTATTCCTAAGTCAAGCCCAGAGTAAATTGGAAGAATAAAATCGGTTAGTAATGGTTCAATTGGTATAATGGTGGCAACTATTAGTTCCTTCAGCGTGTTAAGTTATACTCATAATTATAGTATTGGGTGTGAGGTTAGACGGTCGCCGTAATTGATTTTATTTGGAAGTATTCAAGTATTATAGCCTTCCATGTGTAGGCAGATCCCGGAAGGTTTATGGTGGGTTTAGGCCACTACTTGAGGATTTGAATGTTCTACGGTTATGAGAAATTACTCGCGTGTTGTTATGGTCCACTTGGAATGAGTTAAGTAAAATTTTCCAGGTTAGGAAATGTTTACCATATTAGTGGTTCAGGAGTTATGATAAAGATCTGATGCTATTGTATATTGGCATGTTGGGTGCAGTGGATGGTATGGAATTTAAAAGTAAGGATCAAGGTTGTAGTTCGGTATTGACAAGGGTGTTGCCAGCTTGGATGAGCAGGAAAGGGATTTGAATGTTTAGAGTAAGCTGACATTGTCTTCAATGTCACGTGAGATCGGTGTTTACAGAAAAAGGGCATTACACCCCGGTTAAAGATTCTTGATCGCTTTCCACCATTATTGCGGCTGGTTATATGGCTGTGCAAACCTGTTATCTGTTATGGAAGGTCGTGGGAGCGTGCCCCACGGGGAGGTTTTATAAGTGTGGCATGTAGTCACTTGATTGATTGAAGGATTAAACCAAGTATGAAGATTGTGGTGATATCGTTAATTTGAGAATTGGTGCCTGGAGGGAACTTGATTTATTGGGTTGTGGACTGTGGATGATTACTCTGGTTATGATGGTCGTTCTTGTGTGTTATGGGAAAAAGAGGGGTTATTATGGACCCAGAAAAGATTATGGACCTAGTTCGGTACAATCAGAATTGTCTTGAGGTATGTGAATGGATTTAAGTATGAATATGGGCTCTATATCAGGCCAGATGTGTTCAATTCAGTATAACGCTTCTTATGGAGGAGTATTCAGATGTTGGATGTTATTTCGTCATCGTATACTCCATTGAATGCGATATTATGCCGTGTGAGTTGTGAACGGCTTGATAATTTTCTTATGTGTTGAAGTTTCGCGTAGCCATTTGAGCAGGATGGCTCTTTAGTTTCTGAACATATATCGCACCTTAGTTGTGCTTGAGTTTATTAGCTTATGTCGCTATATGTCCCCTCAGGGATGGTATTATGCACTTAGCATGCTTGTGACTGATATTTGATATTTTGTTGTAATGAGAAATTTAGCATGATGTGTATCTCCTCATGTTAATTTTATGTGTGGATCAGGTGGCACACCGCCATGGGTAAGTTATTTGGATCGGGTTGCACCCCACAATAGTGTGATGATGATTATAGTCCCTTTGTATTCTATTCCGTTTGTTTTGTTTTCCAATTTTCCGAGGAAAGTTTATATTAGCTGTGTGAGTGGAGTAGTCCCTTCTAGAGCTCGTCTTTCTTATGTATCGCGGTCGAGTTGGTAGCCTATTGGCACATTATGGCATCATATGAGACTTTTGGTCATGTCTGGGGTGGCTTGTTGCCTGAGCAATTTGTACTGTGTGAGACAAGGTTATTGGATCTAGGACCAGTGCAATCGGGTTGTATGAAGTATATTATAGAGCAAAGAACATTATTTGGTTTAGAATGAGGTAATGTTCTTGTTAGGAGTGTAGCCTCAATGATTTGTTGACTCGACAGTTGGTTATGAACTTTTACACATCTCCTCGGTCGTGGAAGTATTGTAAGAATTGGAACAAGACCTATACATGTCATGAGGTGCATTGTGAGCATCAGATTTGGGGAATGTCGGTTATTATGATTAGAGAATGTTATTACGGTCCTGTGGATGATGTGGTGCATGGTGAGAATTCGGAAAATGTATGCAGTCATGTTCTGCACACCGTGTAGTGATTGATATGGTGTTCAAATATTGGAAGCAGGCCTGGCAGAGAATTTTGGATGTTGAAACTGGGTTCTAAGCTTATTTGTTGAATAAAGAAGAATATTATCAGATTTGATCAAGTTAATGTGCTCAACTGAGCAGTGGTTGCACGGGTAGGTGCTTAAGGAGTTAAGGAGTGATTTCGAACCGCTCCAGCACAGTTCTTAGCACGTTCGAGGATGAACGTATGTTTAAGTGGGAGAGAATGTAACGACCCGACCGGTCGTTTTAAGCCCTAGCGCGTCGTTCAGTAGTTTGAGTCCATAAGCAGCTTCACTTCAGATATTATAACTTGTACGCATGGTTGGAATTGAATTTCGGGAAGTTCCGAGTTAATTTTGAAAGAGGATTCTCATTTCAGAAGCTTTAAGCTGAAAGAATTGACTAAGATTGAATTTTTGAGTAAACGACCTCGAAATCGGAATTAGAAGGTTCCACCAGGTTCGTATGATGATTTCAGACTTGGGCGTATGTCCGAAACGGGTTTTGAAAGACCCGGGAACATTTCGGCACCTATGGTGGAAGTTATCATTTTAGAAGAATTTCATAAGTTTGGGTTGAAGTGCATTTCTGTGTTATCAATGTCCGTTTGGGATTCTGAGTTTGGGAATGGCTCCGTATGGTGATTCTGGTGTTGGGAGCGCGATCGGAAGTGAATTCAAATATCTATGGGTCATTTTGAAGTCATTTGGCTAAAGATAGAAATTTGAAGGTTTTTGAGGAGTTTGACCGGAAGTGGACTTTTTGATATCGGGTTCGGAATCCAATTCCAGAAGTTGGAGTAGGTTCGTAATGTCAAATATGACTTATGTGCAAAATTTGAGGTAAATCGGACGAGATTTGATAGGTTTCGACATCGAATGTAGAAGTTTGAAATTCTAAGGTTCATTAAGCTTGGATTAGAGGTCGATTCATGATTTTAGCGTTGTTTGATATTATTTGAGGCCACGAGAAAGTCCTTAATGTGTTTTGGGACTGGTTGGTGTGATTGGACGGGGTCAGGAGGACCTCCGGTGGATTCCGGATGGTCAAAGGATCGAAAATGGAATTGGAGGAAGGGTTGAAGCAGTTGGGCTTCTGGTGTAACCACACATGCGTGAGGAGAACCACATGTGCGTGCCCGCATGAGCGAATGTTGACCCGCAGAAGCGGCATAAAGTGGAGGGATTAGAGGTCGTAGGTGCGAAGCTATTCCCGCACCTGCAAAGTTGCAGATGCGGTATAGGCAGCGCAGAAGTGGTTTGTGGCAGCTGGAGGAGTATCACAGAAGCGGTATTGGAATCGCACCTGCGGAACCGCAGAAGCGGTCAAGTGACAGTAGGTGCTAAAGCGGGCTGGGCAGAGTGATATTTTAAAGACGGGGTCTCAGCCATTTTCACTTCATTTTCTCCATGGGAGCCGGTTTTGGGGTGGTTTTGGAGCTCCATCTTTGTCATCCATGTCAAGGTAAGTGGTTTCTACTAGTTTTGAGTTAAATACTTGGATTATATATGGATTTAAGCATGAAAATTAGTAAATATTTGTGGGTTTTGGTGGGAGACCTAGAAATTATTATTTTGGATTTTTACCACGATTTTGGACATGGAATTGAGACTAAATTATATATTTGAGTTCGTGAGGAAATGGATAAACTTTATCTTCTAAGAATTTCAAAATCCGGGCACGTGGTCTCGAGGGCAATTTTGTCAACTTTTCGATTGGAGTTAGGAACTGTTATAAATTGGAGTATAATGAGTAATTGATCTCATATTATGGGTTTACATAATTATTGGCTGGTGTTGGAGCATTTTTTGCATCGATTTGAGTCTTCGGAAGGGCGTAGAATGCCGGTTATGGAGCTTCAGAGTGAGGTGAGTCTCCTTTCTAACCTTGTAAGAGGGAATTGTCCGCATAGGTGAATTAATTGGATATGTGCTTCTATTTGTGGGGGCTACGTACGCACGAAGTGATGAGACTCTGTGCGTAGCTACTATTATGCTTAAGTCCGGATAACTTAGGACCTAAACACATGCTTTACTTAAATATTTAAAATCTTGTTGTCAATTTAACAAATTTTTAAAACATATCGAACGTGTAAATGATTTCTAAAAGACTAGTCATCGTTTCTTGATTTTTAAAAAAGGTAAATTGCATTTTTTTTGTATAATTTGCTCCTTGATGAGTTTTTGATTGACTATTTGAATGTATTTATATATTGTGGAACGAGCCGAATGCCTCGGTAGACCCTCTGGCTGTGTACAATTTAAATATTGTTGGTTCGGATCGTACGACCTCGGCATGATTTGCGCATGCTTGTATTGCTTGCCTTGAGATTCTTAAATGGTTATATTTGTTCTCCCTGGCATGAGATAAATGTATAAATGATGAAAATGAATTAGAAAATTTCTTGTAAACGAAAGAATTGGTTACTTACCCCATGCTTTGTGTTCAAAATCATTTTTATGAAAATCCCCGATTGTGGATCGGCTGACCAAGTCCGCACACTTCATTCCGGTATGTACTACCTATTATTCAGAGCGACTGTCAGGGATCTTTATCCGGGAGATTGTTCGATTGCATGGTGTTCCAGTGTCTATTATCTCAGATAGAGGTACTCAGTTTACTTCTCAGTTCTGGAGGACTTTTTAGCTAGAGTTGGGTACACAGGTGGAGTTAAGCACAACATTTCATCCTCAGACAGACGGGTAGTCCGAGCATACTATTCAGATATTGGAGGACATGTTGCGTGGCTGTGTTATTGATTTTGGAGGTTCTTGGGATGAGTTTTTGCCGCTTGCAGATTTTGCCTACAACAATAGTTATTAGTCGAGCATTCAGATGGCTCCGTATGAGGCATTGTATGGGAGGCGGTGTAGATCTCCAGTTGGTTGGTTCGAGCCCGGCGAGGATAGGCTATTAGGGATATAGTTGGTTCAGGATGCCTTAGAGAAGGTGAAGCTGATTCAGGAGAGGCTTCGTACAGCACAGTCGCGTCAGAAGAGTTATGCGGACCGAAAGGTTCGAGAGGTGTCTTATAGGGTGGGTGAGAAGGCCTTGCTAAAGGTTTCGCCCATGAAGGGTGTTATGCGGTTTGGAAATAAAGGGAAGTGGAGTCCGCAGTTTATTGGACCTTTTGAGGTACTTAGGAGGATTGGAGAGGTGGCCTATATGCTTGCCTTGCCACCCAGCTTGTCAGACATGCATCCGATATTTCATGTTTCTATGCTCCAAAAGTATGTTGGGGACCCGTCCCACGTTTTGGATTTCAGCATGGTTCAGTTGGATGATGAGTTGACCTATGATGTGGAGCCAGTGGCTATTTTGGGTCGTCTGGTGCGAAAGTTGAGATCAAAGGATATAGCTTCGGTGAAAGTGCAGTGGAGAGGTCGGCCCATAGAGGAGGCTACTTAGGAGACCGAGAGGGAGATGAGGAGCCGATACCCTCACCTGTTTAAGGCTCCAGGTATATTTCTTGACCTGCTTGAGGACGAGCGTTTATTTTAGTTGAGGAGGATGTGACGACCTGACCCGTCGTCTCATGAGTTACCGCTTTGTTTCCCCATTTTTCAGCTTTTATATGCTTCATTATCCATATCTTATATGATCGGGTTGGTTCGGAAAGGTTTTGGTAGGAAATGAGAAACTTAGTCTCTTTAAGGAAGGTTTGGTTTGAAAAAGTCAACCGGATGTTGACTTATGAGTTATAGGGCTCGGATGTGATTTTCGATGATTTAGTTAGCTTCGGGGGATGATTTGTGACTTAGGAGTATGATCGGAAGTAATTTTGGAGGTCTGGTGTAGAATTAGGCTTGAATGGGCGAAGTTAGTATTTTGGCGATTTCCGGTTCTTAGGTGAGATTTTGATCCGAGGGTCGGAATCGAATTTCGAGAGTTGTTGTAGCTTCGTTATGTGATTTGGGATGTGTGTGCAAAATTTTAGGTCATTCGGAGGTGTTTTGGTTGAGTTTTTGATCAAATGCGTGTTTAGGAAGTTTTAGAAAAACTTAGGCTTGAATCCGATGTAATTTGATGGTTTTGTTATTGTTTGATGTGTTTTGATGATTGTAACGAGTTTGGGTGATGTTTTAGGATGGGTTGGCACTTTTGGTTGAGGTCCTGGGGGCCTCGGGGTGATTTCAGATAGGTATCGGGATGAGTTTTGGACTTGTGCAAATTGCAGGTGTCCTGCTTCTGGTATTTCCACTTCTGCGGAATTAGAACCGCAGAAGCGGTCTCGCAGGTGTAGAAGGTAGGGTGCAGGTGCGGTTTTTGGTATGGGCTTGTGAGGACCACAGATGAGGAATGGGGACCGCAGATGAGGAGTGGGGATCGCATCTGCGGAGTCGCAGATGCGACTTTTAGACCGCAGATACGGTATATGGGGCTTGAGTGAAATTCCGCATGAGGGGAGATTTGTCCGCAAAAGCGGAAGCTGCAGATGCGGGATTTGACCGCAGAAGCGGATTATGGACGTAAGTGAATTTCCGCAGAAGCGGAAAGGTGACCGCAAAAGCGGAAGTGGCAGAAGCGAAAATCTGACCGCAGATGCGGTAATTACTGGGCAGAAGGGTTTTTAAATCATTTTTGTTCCGCGAGGCTAAGTTAATTTTCACCATTGTTGAGCATCCTTGA
>MU700580.1:5639-22206 GCA_026770625.1 Nicotiana glauca | reverse complement strand
GCAAATATTAATTAACAATGTCAAACATGCCAGTTGGAATTATCTCATACTTCTCGTACAAAATTCAATAATTGGCTCACTATCTATTCAACTAATCATTTAATCACTCACTTATGTAAAACTCATTAACTTACAAAGGTCCCTAAGTATTACTGGACCTTACGTTTTGAACATAAATGCCTGTAGCTATACGTGTCTTAAAAACATTCAAGTCTATCTACATTAATATGTAATGTACTAATCTAACAGTAAGGGTAGATTTCTAACAAAATTCCATGTGCAAATTAGTAAATTCCAAAATACAATCTTAAAGAGCTTTTTCATAGATGAAATCAGTTAATTCATAGCTGACTCTTTACCTGCATAACTGAAACATTTTCACTAAATTATTTCTCCTTAGTTTAATAAAAAATATAGTTATGGGATGCATTTAACATTATACCTGGTCAATTCCACCAAAGACCCTCTATAGCCTTTTCTCCTACGTGTGTGCGCCGGCAGACTACTTGAAGCCCTTTTCTCTCTTCTTTAGGTATTTGTGTATCTATTAGAACTAAAAGAACAATTTTACTTATTTACCCTACTTCGAACTTAGCAGCAGCGTAAAAATGGGCTTGGCCCAAATCTTTCGTGCCTTTATTTCCAATGAGAGAGTCTTATCGGTGAAGACCTTCGGGCACCATAAGGCGATGGTAAGTAGGGAAAATGAAATGAGATAGTCCGCTTAGTGAAAACTCGCAAAGAGCACTATCAGGCGACGGTGAGAAGAGAAATGAGAGAGGTCGATTGGCGAAAACCCGCAAAGGGCGCTGTCGGCCGAAAAGAAGACATCTCATCACTGAGAAAGTCCTCGCAATGTCCCCTGGTTGTGAAATGCAAATCAATGGGTTCACGAGAAGTTGGAAAGCTTGTGTGGGTCAGGCGTCCAATCCAAGAAGCATGTCATGTTCATTTGAAGCCAGCATGCACACCCCAGATAAGTCCTTATTTTCCCCGGAAAGGGACGCTTCTCTTTAAACTCATCTGCTTGCCTTTTGCATACTTTTCTTTGAATCCCTTTTGGTTTAACTATGATTCCGTAACAATTATAAAGAAAAGTTAGCAGGATCGATTTCACAAGGCTCCGCCTGGCAAGAGTCGAAGAAAATACACAGCCTCAGCGGACGCGTCAGTCCAATCCTGATCGACCATGGTGGTTGATGCTTTCGAAGCAAAGAAAAAAAAATTTAAAAAAAAAGTCAAAGGCAAAGGTCCTAAGAGCAGAATAAAGTGAAAAGGCTAGAGCCCACACGGGCGAGCCATCATGGAGTCCTAAGGCTGAACCCGGTCGGTTTGAAAAGAGATTCACCCTCAAGGCCAACAAGCAGCAAAGTTCCCAACGGAAAAGGGGTCGGGATCAAGCAATTGGGATGATCAAGGCCACAAAACCAACCACCGTTTCAAACTAACATATTGTTCTTTGTTGAAAACAGGTCTTATTTAGAGCAACCGTGCAAGAAGCAAGTGCAGCCCAAAAGAAATGAAATGCGCAAGCACTGAAACAGCTTTGCAGCAGGAAAACAACCAAAAAGGAAGTTTTTCCAAGATTCTTTCATGCGTTTTGCTAAATAAAAAAGGAAAATGTAAAAAGAAGAAGAAAATAAGGAAAAGAGAAGAAGAAGAAGAAGAAAAGAAATGAAAATGAAAATGAAAACCCCAACAGAAAAACAAATCATAGTAGCATAGGAGCTTTTTCTTTCCAAATCCCGGCCAAAAAACCGAGGATCTCCCGGCCAAAAAACCGAGGAGCTTTTTCTTTCCAAATCTCAGCCAAAAACCAAGGATCTCCCGGCCAAAAACCGAGGAGCTTTTTCTTTCCAAATCTCAGCCAAAAACCGAGGATCTCCTGGCCAAAAACCGAGGAGCTTTTTCTTTCCAAATCCCGGCCAAAAAACCGAGAATCTCCCGGCCAAAAACCGAGGAGCTTTTTCTTTCCAAATCCCGGCCAAAAAATCGAGGATCTCCCAGCTAAAAAACCGAGGAGCTTTTTCTTTCCAAATCTCGGCCAAAAAACCAAGGATCTCCCGGCCAAAAATCGAGGATCTCCCGGCCAAAAACCGAGGAGCTTTTTCTTTCCAAGTCCTGGCCAAAAAACCGAGGATCTCTCGGCCAAAAGACCGAGGAGCTTTTTCTATCCAAATCCCGGCCAAAAAATCGAGGATCTCCCGGCCAAAAAAACGAGGAGCTTTTTCTTTTCAAATCCCGGCCAAAAACCGAGGATCTCCCGGCCAAAAAACCGAGGAGTTTTTTCTTTCCAAATCCCAGCCAAAAAATCGCGGAGCTTTTTATTTCCGAATCCCGGCCAAAAACCGAGGATCTCCCGGCCAAAAAATCGAGGAGCTTTTTCTTTCTAAATTCCGGCAAAACCCGAGGATCTTTTTTCTTTCCGTCCCCGCAAAACACGAGACCCTTTTCTTTTTCCGACATAACCATGTCATTTTCCAACATAACCTGGATCCATTCACAAGGATACACAATCCTGATTTGATTGCTTAGATATATGTCACAACTAACTCACGAAATTTTCCTAGTGAAAACTGGGGCAGAAAATTTTGTTTGTTTGTTTGTTTGTTTTGGTATCTTAAGCAGGTCGACCTCAAGACATAAGGTGCGAGGTGACCGATGAAATGAGTCTCAATCCAGAATCAAGAAAAGAAGAAAAGAACAAAAAGAAACGAACTTAAATGTAAAGCAAGCGAGGGCGCGGATTGCTCAAAATTTGATTGAAGCCACAAGATCCGCCGATCCTATTTTGACCCAATGCTGCATGAAGAAGTAAACACCTACAACTTGTGAGCATCAAGATTCAGATCGAACTCCACAGCAAATCAGCTAAGACTGAAGATCAAGTTTCAAGAGAATTATAGATCGGAATCTTGTAACTCATAGTTGATAGGCATAACTAGCTTAGTTTTGATTTTATTTTTGGTGTAATAAGGAGGTCAGCAAGCAGTAGCAGCAGAAACAGCAGTGAAATCACAACTCCTGGTAGTCCCAGCTACCAGCCCTTCCAGAACTACACTGACATGATTCCTTTATAGCCAAGGATATGTAGGCAACCTTTGAAGCAGGGTTCGGTCAGACGGTTTTCAAGATGCTTCTCATGGAGTGCTGAGTAGGCAAAAATCCTTCATGGTGCTCATTTATCTTTGCCCGAAAACCCTTCGTGTCTTCGAGCAAAGAGGGGCAACTGTGAGCACATGATTTTTGCCACGCTTAAATGACTCCTATAAAATCCCCTAGAATTAGGATTTTGCTTTATTATTTGAATTTTTAGGGAATTAATTGCATGATTTTGTGTCTTGTTTGCATTTTTGTGTGCACTTTTGATTGATATAAAAAAAATATAAAAATAGTGTACATTTTAATATTACAAAATAAAAGAAAATACCAAAATGGTCCTTGCATTTCTACTTTTAATTTTTAAAATTTGTCTTAAGTTTTCTTTAAATTAGGAATTAGTTAATGTTGAAAATTAATTAGTATGATTTTAGATCTAACTTGGTTCTTTAGTTTTTGATCTTACATTTAATAAAATTAGAAAATGCAGAAAAAATAAATAAATAAAGTACAAAAAGAAAAGAAGAAAACAAATAAAAGAAATTGAAATAAAAAGCAAGAGTTGGCAAAATGTTTGGGCCAATTTCATGCAGCCCAAACCAAAAATCACCAAAAACCCGTCCAAATGGCCCAAATCCGCACCCCTTACCCGGTCCAAACCCCACCTCTCCGAAACTCATGAAACGACGTAGTATCGGGAGATTACTACATCGTTTTGAGTCTAATAGGTAACGAATTGATCTTGGCCATGCATTTGTTCTCATCCAACGGCCCGGATTGATTTTGGAATTAAAATAAAACTGTCCAAATTTTTCAAACCCTAAAAAAATATATCCGTCTTCCTCGTACAACCCCTCCCTGTAATGCTTGTGTAACGCCGTCGTGAACCGCCGCCGAAAATCGGCCACGGCGACGGTCCGTCTCCAAACCACTCCAAATTAACACCCTTTGTTCCTCTTCTTCCCCTCTTTCCAAATCCGTGATTGGTTTCCATCGAACTTTACTCAAATGTGTCGAATCTTGGATTAAAGATTTTCCGACCAAAACGTCACCTTTCCCAAACTCCACCAAATTAACACCGTATAACTGCCGTGACATCCTCTATCAGACTCCCCAGGTCCCGTTCCTCGAACATGGCGGAACTTCTCGAATATTAGTTTGAAGTTTTTCGGCCAAAACCCTAGTTGCACCAAATCACTTCAAATTGATACCACATGGTCCCCGGGCTTCCCTCATGAAGTATTCACTGTCAATAACGCTCCAATTTCATCGGAATTGTCCGAACCTTAAATCTGAATATGACTGGTGAGTCTTCTTAATTGTTTCACTTCATATCGGGTTCAAACCAGTTGCATCCAATCTTCTTCTGTCTCATCTAATCTCTTCCTCTTGATTCTGTGTTGCTTTCATGTTCATTAAGTTGTGATTGATTGTTATTTGCATGTTTCTCTTAGTTTTTAGGTGTTTAATTGCTTCTAGTTTCTATTGATAGCATGTTCTAGTTTAAGTTTGTTTGTTTTTGATTTTTTATGGTATTAGTTTTCAATTAGGGGTCTAGTGGTTCAAAGTTGATTTGAGTTTTGAAACTGGAATTGTTTGATTGTCATTTGAGCTGTAGTTTGGTTAGTTTAATATTATGGTCAGTCTTTTATAATTAACTCTGTATCGTTCATAGAAAACCCCAGAATTTAGTAGTGGTTTTAGTACCTCTTTTGGTTTGATATTAACTGGTTGCAATGAATTCAGATTAGTTTAGTTAGATTAATCAGTAGTTGGGGTCAGTATTACTTTAGTTCAGTGCTCAGATTCAATTGGCTTTTATAATTAGACAAATTGGGCTGTAGTTGGTAGTTTTAATTAGGGTAAAAAAGAGTGGGAGTGGGGTTAGAGCAATTTGGTGATTTCAGGACTAAGGTAAGGGCAGTAAGGGTAATTCACCAAAGGAATCTGATAGCAACTGAATTTAGAAGCTACTAGAAGCACCTAGAAGGGGTCGAAATGGAATTTCAGTAACTTTTATTGTACTTACTTGTGACATAAGTCAGAAAATAAGGTACTAAGTGAGTAAATAAACAAGGACTAAGGGTGTAAACAGAAAATTTGGGGGCTGCCCTCATTTTGCCTATAAAAAGGCATGCCAATGCCTTAAGTCACAAGTTTCTGGACCTCCGAAAATTCCCCCAAGAGCTCTCTCTAGCTTTCAGATTCAAATTTGAAAATTTCAACTCTTAGTCATTGATTTACAATTCCTAGCTCAGTTTTGTTGGTTGAAGCTTCAGAGAAGTCACTGGTTTGATTTCAAGCGTGGTTTTGGGGGTTCAAACCGATCTGTGTGTGGATCTGTTGGTTTTAGAGTTCTACAATTCTTTCTGGTTTGCCTTGGGTTATAAAACTGGTTTTGAACTGCTGTTCTTCACTCGCTGGCCTTTGTTGCTTACTCACTCGTTCCTGCTGCTGATTCTCTTCTTCTGTTTTATTTCAACTTGACTTTCAGGTATACATTTGAATATGCCCTGATGTAACCTTCAATTGGAATGAAATGAAGCCGAATTTCAAGTCTTTGCTCACGTAAATGCTTGTGGTTATAATCAGGACAGTAATATGTAATTGTCTATCCTTAATTTGGTTGATTTGTATTATATTAAGGACTGTTTAATTAGGACCATTGCTGAATGGTTTGGATCATTATGTAATATAGGTGGCTACAGGTTAGATTTATAGTTTAATTCTGACTGGAATGTGTTAAATTGGACTGTTTGGATGGTTTAAATTTGTGGTTATCTAGTTGCAGCTGCAATTTGGCTAATACTTGTTTTAGCTTAACAATAATAAATCAGAAACAATTTAGGGTACAGTTGCTTGTGGAATCGGTGTGTTTGAGGTGTGCTAGCCATGACAAGTTTAAGTTCAGGTTGAATGCATGCCTAAAATAATTTCATATAGCCATAATTAGTAGTAACCTCAGTGGTTCAGAGATTGATGCAAAACGATCAGTCTATTTGTGTTAGTAAAAGTCATTATTTCCAATTTGTTATTCACCTAGAGGCCTCTAAGAATCCGTCAGAAGATAAGTAAATAGAATTAGCCAAGCATGAAGTAAAATCGAAAGTGAACGATATCTTATTACTTTGAGTTTGGATTCATGGAGGATAGTGTGATTGGTTGAGTTGTGTGAATTTGTTAGAATTGCTAATCTAGCCTATGTTCTGAACCAAATGGAACAAGGAATCAAAAATAGAATTGGTGATAAGTAAAAAGGAAATTTCTACAACTTTAAGCAAAATATTGATTCAGTTGGTTTGCTTTAGAATTAATTGGGCAGCAAGCGTGACTGCCTCAGCTTGAATCAGACCTGGGCTTGAATTTGTTTAATGCCTGGCGTCAAACAATTTCCCCCTCTCCTTTAGGCCTGATCGCAGGCCTGGACCAACGTTTCAAGGCCCCAAAACTGCTATAAATCCGAAACGCTTTTGTTAAAAAAAAATTATATTAGGAATAGAGGATTAATTTGCACATATAAATTTGGGTACTCGAGTTAGGTGGCAGGTTCAAATTAGGAGGGTCCTCCCTTTTGTTTGAATTCGGACTTGAACTCGAGGCTCGAATTTATAAATGTAAATTAATTAGGCTCGTTTAGAGACCAAAATAAATAGAAAAATTATAGTTGCTTTAGGGTGGCCTTTAAATAAAAATGAGACGAGCCTCGCCAAACAAAACACATAAATTGCGGGGCCCTCATTAATTGCTTAATAAAAAATACTTAGAATTCAGGGCGCGCCGTTTAGCGAATTTCACGGCGTCCCGCAAAGATAACAACACGTTACCCACTTTAGGCGCGTTTTTAATAATTTTACCTTCTTAAACTCGGGTGTGCATTTCATGTGACCCAAATCCAAATCCAAATCCTAAAACGTTGAATAAAATGTGTTTCGGATCCGGGTGCATTTCATGTGACATGATCCAAAAACGTGTTTTAAACAACGTTCAATTTCCTAAAAAATTAATCAAAAGCGGTAAATAATTTTAAAATTGCACTATAGGATAACATGTGTAAAAATCAGATTTTAGCCATTTATAATAGTTTAAGCGACCGTGCTAGAACCACGGAATCCGGGGGTGCCTAACACCTTCCCTCGGGTCAACAGAATTTCTGGTTCGCAGACTCCAATTGGGAAGTCGAAAATTTTCCTCGATTTGGGATTCAAGTAAAACAGGTGAGATTTGGGACACCAAAAGCCAAATCTATCCCAAGTGGCGATTCTAAAAATCAAATAAATAATCTCATTTCGAATAATGTCACTTTAAATGGAAAAACTCTCTTATACACTATTCTTCGGGGTGAATGTGTAAAATAGGAGGTGTGATCATCATTATAATAGGAAATCCTTTTTGTCATATCAACTACGACTAATTATATTTTTGACCAGCAAAATGCTACTTCTTTATATATATATGTTGTGTATATAGTAAATGCTTAAGGCCACACCCCAAACACGTTCTCCATTCTGAATTCTGATTTCTCATAAAAGTGGCCAAAAGTACAAAAAGGACTGGGCTGGTCCTCTCCATCATTATTTCTCTGCATATTCCCGAAGAGTGTATTATTGATGTTATCCCATAATGTTCACGGGTCCCTTCCACAACTACTCAAAGTTAATGTTGTACAATTAATACTTATACCGTACCCCACAATGTCATGAGAATAGGATTATTATTTCCATATTTTAACCTTAGGAAAATTTACATTTTAGTATATAAAGATTGAAAAAATTAACAAGATTGTTTTTCCCCATACGAGTGGAGTCAGCCTTAGACATGTTCATTGGAAAGAATATTTGTGTTCATGAACTAGGACAAATCTTGGCTCTCTTACCCCTCTGGCTCCATTGTTTTTGTTGCATTAATTTAATTATAATCACTCAAGATTCATTGATTTTGCAACTATCCCTTTGTATTGACCAGCTCATGTGATGTGCCCAATTACAAGGGAAGAAAGGGCCCCATTGATAATAAATTCAATCCATTTTAACTGCATGTCATATTAAGGTTTTTATAATCCAAATATTCAGTTGTGATCACAAACAAATTAAAACAATCCAGTGGTTGATATTAGAAACTCATAAATAAATTGATACAAAGAGATGAAGAAATGCTAATCATGATGAAATGATATTAAAGTAGAAATTCTATATTAGTCAGTTCAATTAGTATATTTAATGGTCCATGAAATTTAATAGGATGTGGCATAGCTTCTTTAAAGAAAGAATAATGAAGTCGTTAACATTTATAAGATTAGGTCGGACAATGAAGAACAGACTCATGCATTGAAATTGAATTATCCTTTTCTGATATTATTGAATTGATATTGTGAAGATTTTGTTTCACATAATCACGTTGGTTTCTGCAGAACTAAAAATGCTTTCTTGTGCTGTCAATGGTCGACTTGTCTTGCACAAGAACTACATCAATATTCACATAAATATTTTACAGATCACCTAACTACTTCCTGTCTCTTAAATATGAGGCCTTACTCTAATGTCAGAATACCTATGCCTTGACTAAATATTTGTTAATTCAACATAATCTTTGCTAGCTATATTTTGAAATCCATTTTAAGTTCATGAATGTATTTCGTTTCTCTCTTTGAACAAATGATGTTTATAGATTTTAGAGATAAGAACAACGTCTGCGGGAGAACAATAACAAATTCAGTGTAATTCTACAAGTGAGATTTAAGAAGGTTAGAGTGTACACACACCTTACCCATACCTTGTGAGAGTAGAGATGTTGTTTTTGATAAACCTCGGCTCAAGGAAAGATGAAAAAGAAGCAACATCAATAGCAACAAGCAGTAAACAACAACTCTTTAATAGATCAACCGCAGCAAAAGAAACAAGAAAAAATAAAACTGGGAAAGAGAAACACCAGATATATAGTAAAAGAGAAATAAGCATAAGAAAATACACCCAGAAGAAAATGTTTGGTTATGGAAGTATTTGACATATGATAAATACAGAAGATAAGAGGCAGGGCATGGAGATGATTGTGTTTTTATGATAGTATTGAGCATTAAAAAACTAACGATAATGTTTCCATGTTAACTGGTAAGTAATATGTAGTAAGAGTTGAGATACTTGGAAGAAAATGATTTACGCTTATATATGTTACAAATTATAACGTACATCTAATTTATATTTATTAAGAAAATATTCTCAATTTGAGGTGGTCGAATAGTGACGAATAATTTTCCAGAAATATTCTTTTACGAAAAAATATTTTTACATTCATAGCAGACACACACCCATCGTCACGTCCTACTTTAACTAAGATAAAGATATGTACCTTAATTTAGAATTGAGGCCAAATCCAATTAGCTCATAAAGTTGAGGAAAATAAGGCCAAATCAATTTAACATGTTAAGGAAGTAAAAACTTGTTTTTTTTTCCACTTAAGAAGTACAAACTTGTACTCAGTAAAATAAATGAAGTTGACAAGAGCGGTTTTAGTCCAGTCAAAGACACCTTAATTTTCCTATGGTATTTCAAGAGCTTGATTTATAATATATGTAAGTTAAGTGAACTGTTATTGTTAATAGTAACTAGGTTCATATTTAAATATTTATAGATATTTAATAAATTTTTAGAACACATTAACACTGTTTGAACAAAAGTTAGTAGGTTCACAAGAACCCGTAGATGACAGGCTACATCCGCTCTTCTCGTTGCGGGGTGAAAAAAAGAAAGATGGAGTTGCTTTGTCAATTCTTATAAAACAAAAAAACATAGATCGTGTACGAGGGACTATGCAAAAGAAAAAATGTACAGTGTTATAGAAGAATTAACCTAAACATGAGTTGCTCACCCAATCACTTATAATAAAAATAACCGTAAGATGTATATATAATACTTCCTCCGTTTCATATTAAATAAGGTAATGACACATTTTTAAATTTGGAAATAATTCAACTTTAAACTCTTCATTTTATCGTTTTTGTAAGCTTTTATAGCCACACAAATGACATGCCCCCACAAACCTTTTACCCCTTAAGATTTTAAGATCACAACTTTCAAAAGTCTTCTTCTTTTTTGTTAAACTCCGTATCGAGTCAAACTATCTCAAATAATACGTAACAGAGGAAATAATATATAATTAGGTTATAATTTATATATACTGAATAGGAAAAATGGATAAATCTGGTTGGCTATTTGTGTAGAGATGCTGTCATTAAAAACCAGGGAATGCAAATATGCAATGTGCATATAAAGCTTATCATCATTAAGTGGCGACAACAGTAGAGAGGCAAGAGAGGGAGAGAGAGAATAATGCAAGGAGACAAAACAAATGACAATATTTACAGAGAGTGTTTAAGGAACCATGCAGCCAGCCTTGGAAGTTATGCCACTGATGGCTGCGGAGAATTCACTCTTGACGACAATAACAACAACAATACTTCCCCGGGCAGCGCAAGCTTACACTGCGCTGCCTGTGGTTGTCATCGTAACTTCCACCGTAAAGTTATTTACGGTGCTAGTTACAGCAACAATAGCAGCCGCGACCGAGAAATCATGGCGGCAGATCAATTGACTGACTACGGCGGAGGGAGGATGAGCGCCGCCCTGACAGCTGAGGAGTCACCGAGGAGCGGGAAGAAACGATTTAGGACGAAGTTTACGACAGATCAGAAAGAGAAAATGCTAGCATTTGCGGAGAAATTAGGATGGACGCTGCAAAGGAAAGATCAAGAAAATGATACTGAAAGATTTTGCAGAGAGGTAGGGGTAAGTAGAAAGGTGTTTAAAGTATGGATGCATAATCATAAGAATAACACTTCCTCTGTATCCACTGGCAATGCATCTTCTCTTACTCAATAAGATTTGGTCATTTAATTTTTACTTCTCAAGGAGTATTAGGTTAAGTTAATTATTCCCTCTTTATCTTTTTACTTTTGGTTAAATCCACTAATTAATTAATATCCAAATCTTGTACTGCAGCACTTGGGACACCTCTACCTTAGCTTGTTCCATTTTCATTTTCTTCTGATACAACTTTAAGAATCAATGAATGTCACTGCATCTAAGGAGTGTTAGAATGGTAATGAGCAACAATAAAAGTTGTGATGGAATAGTAAGTACTCATTTATCTTTAGTTAGAGGTCTCGAATTCGAGCCTTAGATATGAAACCGCTTTTGTTAGGAAATATTGTACCTTAATACAGGACTTTCCAATATTAATTCGGATATAATCGAGCCCTATACCGGTACCAAAGACCGGATGGGCATTCAAAAAAAGAATGGTAATGAGAAGGGCACGTCCGTCCGTTCCAGGAATGCTTTTATTCTTTCTTTAATGAGAAAAGACCACTAAAAAAGGGCTTTCAACTTAAGTTCAGCAAAAAAATTGATACTACCGGTTCTATATATTTAGAATTGTAGATAGGTTACAAACATATATATGCTGTTTTAGATCTATTTACAGCAATAGGTAGGAAAATTTCTGATGCTTCTGAAATCTTATCCCTTTGGCCTACGGAAATCTATGTACGGATCACTGTCTCTTGCGTTCATCCATAGATCAAAACTTTCGTTGAACTTTCTCTACTCTTTGGTTAGATTTACAGAAATAAATATTGTATTAATTAATTAGAGAATGCTAGCACAAATGAAACATGAAATTAAAGATAAGGAAATATCAATTTATGTTTTTGTTTTGAATGTTAAACAGTCGGGTGTCGTTTGATAAGGTGTATAAAAATAGTACTGAGTAAGGTTCATTAGTAATGCTAAAATTAGTAATATTGGAATTTTGTTATGTTTCTTTTCGACTGTTTGATTTGGTGTATAAGGTTTTGAAAGGACAATTCTATCTTTATACATGTTTATTCATATATTCAAAATTATGTAGCTAATTTGATGGTTTGTTATGTACAAAATTAGTACTCCCTCCGTTTCAATTTATGTGAACATGTTTGATTGGGTACGGAGTTTAAGAAAAAGTGAAGACTTTTAGAATTTGTGATCTTAAACAAATTGAAAAGGGGTTCAAAGTATTTGTGTGGTTATAAAAACATCTCATTAAGAGTAGAATTGTAAGTTTAAGCTAAATTGTTATCAAATTTAGAAAGGGGTCATTCTTTTTTGAACGGACAAAAAAGGAAGAGAGTATTGAATAGAGTATATAAGTGATATATTAGTTATATATATAGGTTAATTACTAAAGTTAATACATAAAGTATACTCCCTCCGTTTTTTAATT
This sequence comes from Nicotiana glauca, assembly GCA_026770625.1. Lineage (NCBI taxonomy): Eukaryota > Viridiplantae > Streptophyta > Magnoliopsida > Solanales > Solanaceae > Nicotiana > Nicotiana glauca. The sequence goes on along the minus strand of MU700580.1, from coordinate 9,855 downwards.
TATGTGAATCTATTTCCTTGCCAAAAAGAATGACCCATTTTCCTATTTGGAAACAATTTACCTTTGTACAATAATTTATAGCCACACAAAATATATGTGCTTCATTTTACACCACAAGTTCAAAAGTCTTCTCTCTTTTTTTAAACTCTGTGTCCAGTCAAATGGGTTCACATAAATTGAACCGGAGGGAGTATTATTTTTCCTTTAAGACATCCTACTAGATGAACCCAAGTGAGTTGGATAGACTTGCATTAAAACCTGTGTCTCTGCAACATTTGTGGTTGGAATAAGTCATACTCGTATATGGACCAAATTTAGGAAAAGCATTGCACTAAACGTGTCAAAACTAAGCCCATATCCTTATTTCCGTTCCTTCTAGCCCATTGGTGCAGTATTCTGTTTCGTGCTACTTGAAGTTCTACCCCGTTTTAGGTCATTCGTGTTGTATACAGGGCGCGGAGCTAGGAGACGCAACAGGGTTCTATCTGAATTTCTTTCGTAAAAAACTACATTATATATACATAATACTCCCTCCGTTTCAATTTATGTAAACCTATTTGACTGGACACAGAGTTTAAAAAAAGAGAGAAGACTTTTGATCTTGTGGTGTAAAATGAGGCACCTTTATTTTGTGTGGCTATAAATCATTGCATAAAGGTAAATTGTTTCCAAATAAGGAAATTGGTCATTCTTTTTGGCACGAACTAAAAAAGGAAATAGGTTCACATAAATTGAAACGGAGGGAGTATAATATTAAAATTTTGAATTATTTCTCAAGTTGACATAATATATTTTTAAAGAGGAAAGACTTCAACCTTAAAGTTATCTCATGGTAAAAACTAAGACATATAAAATGTTTACATCAAATCAGTAGATGCATGATATGTGTTTGCACGTACGTACACTTTTATCGCTTAATCAAGGATATTCTCTTCTCCTTTTCTTTTCTTGTAGTACTACTACGTTTCATAATTCCCTCCCCAACATAACCTTTCTGAGTACGTATTATCAGAGTACATTCCTCCTCCCTGCAATTTCAACATATGACGACTCAAAAATTTTAATTCCAAAGTTTCAATACCCAGAATGACATTAACGAGTGGCTCAGAAGCAACTCTTTCTTAACATAAACATGCAGCCACGTGTCACTAAAATCATATTTTTCCCCAATGATCAAATTATACACAAACGAAGCAAAGGATTTTAGGAAAATTATAATCTATACAAGTTCAAAAACAAGATTGTTTCCCCTTCACTGGACAGAATATTTGTGTTCATGAACTAGGACAAATCTTGACCCTCTTACCCCTCTGGCTCGATTGTTCTTGTAGCATTAAACTATTTACAATCACTCAAGATGCTTTTATCTTGAAACTATCCTTTTTTATTGATCAGCTCATGTGCTGTGCCCGTTTACAATAGTTCAACCCAATTTAACTGCATATCGTATTAATATTTTATACTATAATCCAAAAATATTCAGTTGTATATATACAAAAGCAAACAATCCATGTGGTTCTCACAAATAGGAAAAGAAAGCAAATAAAAGAAAAAGTCGTTTTAATTTTACACACAAGAGAAACGTCTGAACATGATCACATGTTATGAAACTCAACTTTCTATATTGGTCAGTTTAATTAGTATGAAGAAATTGTGATTAATTGTTCGTCCACGAAAATCAAGAATCATGAAGTCGTTAATGTTTCCAAGATCATGCGGTCCGATAGTAAAGAAGTGACTCATGCATTTGAAAATGGACTCACCTTTTCGCGCTGTCAATTGTCTACATATCATTCTGGGTCAGGCTATGCGATTAATTCACTGTTAAATCGGAGTTTAACTATTGAGCAATTGTGAAATATCACGATGGTCGTATAATAATATATAAAAGGACAATTCAAAGATATTTAGTAAGAAAAGAAAAAAAGAACTATACACTTATAAAATATGCACTCCATGCCATATAGTAGTAATATACTTTTCATCATGTAGAATATGTAACAAGTAGATAAAATTTCAAAAAGGTTTTTTCTATTTCGGTATGATAACTAATGTATATATTCATATCATTATGGTCATAGTTTGTTTACTTGTTAGCTTGATATGATAATTCTTCATCCTGAATTCTAAATCACGACCTCATACCCAGATCATTCATAGGTATCAGATCACTTGACTGTGAAATTAAAATTTCATCAAGTGCCAGCAAGGTTAATGTATCAGAGCCGACTCAACGAGCACTCAGATTATTTGAAGAATAAAAAAACCTAACAACCAAAGAAGAATTAATCGGGATGAAGCGCTGAGAGACGCAAAGCATCACGGTTCAATTTGGGCTATACCTTTTTCACGAGTCAGATTGAGTTATTCTCAATCAGCCTATCACGAAAATGGAGATTTTTTTCTATCTATATCATATGTGAAACTTTATTATCAAAAATATTTATAGTATTTAAATTACCCGGTCAGTCCACAATTTTCCTACAATTTATATATCATTCGTTTATTAGGTATTAAAAGGGAAGAATATTCCCTAAAAACGCGCTAAAAATCAGGAAAGAATCGTGATTGATTGATTCTACATTAAAATCAATTTTTGAAACGGAAAGGAATATTCTCATCAGCGTATTTTTCTCTTAAACTACAATTCAAAATTTAAGGAAAAAAATTACGCACAACTTCAAAAAGTACAAGCTGCTTCAACTACGAACAACTTCAATGAACTAAATTCAGATTGTAGAATTCAAATCTTCGAGATTCAACTACAAACAGCTCCAACGAATTGCTATTTTCAGAAATCAAATTGTTGATCATATATCTGTTCTTCATCTTTTCTTCTCTCAATCTAGAAATCCAAAAAAATACCAACAACAACAAACAATCTTGTCGAAGGTCGCAATAATGCTACAATTCAATGGGATTTGGGACAACTATGGGAGATTTAGGGATTTTGATGTTGATGCCATTGTGGTAGATGTGAATGCAAGCTACAATATTCTGGTTTTCTACAATTGCAGAACAATTATCGATTGATACTACAGAAAAATCGTAGAAATCAAATACATCGTGAACGACAATTGTCCCTCAATGGAGATTAGGAATGATATGGGGGTTAATATGTATATGGAGACCAAAAAGGAGAATAAAAACTTAGGTTCATATCCGTTATGTATAAGTGTACGAGATTTCAATATGGAATTGGCAATCACCAACGATAGCACAATTGCAGGTTTTGTATAGTTAGAAATTGCATAGAATTATGGTTTTACGATATTAACTACAATATAGCTACATTTAACTACAATTGAAACTACATTTATACAATTTAAATACAATGTCTGCCATCTTAATATGGATGTCTACAAAATTTTAACTATATCTACAAAAAATCTACAAATTAAAATGACACTGTTTATCTTTATATTGATGTAGGTTCGTCGGGATACCCAAAGTTACTTGATATGCCATCCTCTCCAGCTATAGAGGAATATCAAAGTGAAATAATAAAAGATTCTACGCAAATTGATATTGAAGAAGGATGATGATATGCTATAATAACGTATTTTAGTCGATTATTACGCTCTAATTTATTGCACTTTAGTTGAGTTTGCGCGTTAATCGCTAGTGTTTTGCACTAATTGTGTGTTTTATGCATTGTAGGTGTGATTCCGAGCTATATAGATGTTATGAAATGAATTTAAGTGATTTGAAACTTTGAAGTCTGAGTAAAAGCTCAAGGAATTAAGCCGGGATAGTGTTCGGAGGTCAAATTTGATAGTTGAGAACAAACGAAAACTCGATGAGGCATATTGCGTACTGTCTAGTAAAAGGAACATAACGTTTTACTCAGAACTCTATGTTTTCTCCATAATATATGGTTGGAAAGCTAACTCAAAGGACTACAACTTTAATGTTTTGAGTTTTTCCAAATTTCAAACGGAACAGGGTGAAAAATTATGATTTTACCGCGATCGCGGTAGAACTGCGGCAGAAGGCATTTGCGAACGAATGAAGAAGCTGAGAGGGTGTCGCGGTCAAACCGCGGCCATCCAGGCCTAAAACTTGTCCTTTTTCGTGTAGGAGAAGGTATAAGTGTTTGGGCCCGACCCTACTTGGTATATATACATGGAAAAATGATATTTTTGAAGATTGGACATATTTTTGACATAGATTAGACCTAAGGAGGCAAGAACACATTGGGAGCAAGGCGGAGAAT
>MU700576.1:12735-26302 GCA_026770625.1 Nicotiana glauca | reverse complement strand
AAGAATAAGAAATTCAATAATTGCACGGCATCAACCTTCGTACTTTTACTCTCATTCTCACCCAAAGCAATCGAATAAAATACACGGCATCACCCTTCGTGCTTCCCTCACTTAAGTCTCATTTCATGGCACGGAATGACCCTTCGTGCAATATATAATCAAATAAGAGCACGGAATGTACCTTCGTGCATAAATAGTCAAAACATAGCACGGAATGAACCTTCATGCAAATATAATCAGAAATAGCACGGAATGACCCTTCGTACAATATCACTCTTCCTCACCCAAAAAACAGTCATAACCAAACGGGCAAGAAGGAATAAACAAATAGTAAGAACTATCCCAGCAAGGGAATAACACAAATAACCACTAAGTCCCGGCAAGGGAACAATAACAACAACTTTCACAAACCGACAAGGGCAATACTCAATATATTCAAACCATCCCGGCAAGGGATTAATCACAACTCCTTTCAATACTTTCATCTCCTACTCAATAGCATTTATCATTCGAGCCAACGCTCCAAAATATTGATATTTCACAACTTGTCCTCAAACTCTTCACATTTGTAAAAAAACATATTTTAGCTTAGAAGAGTTCCAAATTATCTCAAAAAATAAGTACAAACAAAGACCCACGGTCATGCTAGACTCCGGTGTATAGACACTCGTCACCGCGCCTATACACCGCACTCGATCAATTAGCAAATAGCATTTATGATACTCTAATCCTATTCCCTCAAGCCAAAATTAGATCAAACACTTACCTCAAACCAGTACAAAAATCACTATGAAATGATGCCTTTACCACGAGTATCCGACTCCGAGTGGCCCAAATCTATCCAAAACAATTACATATTGTAAATAACATCGCAAGTGACCAATTACAGTAAAATAACCAAAACGCCCCTCAGGCCAACGTCTCAAAATCGAATAATTTTCACATTTTCAGAAACCTCGTACTCTCACGAGTCCAACCATATAAAAATCTCACAAATCGAAGGTCAAATGCCCCCTCAAAACCCAAGAGTTTAATCAATGAACTTTCACCCAAATTCTTCCATTTTTGATTCTAAATTCGAATTTAAAAGATGGATTTAACCACTAAATGATGGATTATAGCTAGAAAGGATCATAGAAACGTTACCCAGTGATTTCCTCTTCAATTCCCACTCCAAATCGCCTTCTCCCGAGCTCCCAAATAATTTTTCAACTTTTGAAATTAAGCCTCGGATAAACCCTTAACATAACAGTGATTTCCGCTTTTGCGGTCCAGGGACCGCTTCTGCGGTCCCGCTTGTGCGGAAAATCAACCGCATTTGCGGTTTTAACTAAAGTCTCCAGGGACCGCTTATGCGATCCAGGACCGCTTATGCGGTCACCGCTTTTGCGGAATCCCTTCCGCTTCTGCGGTCCAAGCCATTTCTTCACTGACCGCTTATGCGGCCAAAATGTCGCATCTGCGGAACCGCTTATGCGGTTCCTTTTCCGCAGATGCGGAAACAACAGAAGCAGAAGAACAGATTTTTCCAAAAATGAGAAAAGCAATCCGACACCTATCCAAAACTCACCCGAGCCCTCGGGGCTCTAAACCAAACATGCACACAACCTCAAAAACATTCTACGGACTTGCTCGCGCGATCAAACTGCCAAAATAACATCAAAATCAAAGAATCAAACCCCAAAACTCAAAATTTTCATTTCAAAGTTCATGACTTCCAACTTTGGCTATTTAGGGTTCGAAACACGTCAAACGACGTCCGATTTTGATCAAATTTCACAGAAAGCGCTTAACGCATATTTAAGACCTATACGGGCGTCGAAACCAAAATACGAGCCCGATACCTATATTTTCTATCTCATTTTCATTTCTATTTTTCCTTAATAATTTCAAAAAATAATTTAACAGAAAAATTCTTTTACAGGGGTTCTGGACCTCGGATTTCGACTCCGGGCATATGCCCGAGTCCCATATTTTTCTACGGACCTCCCGGGACCATAATATCACGAGTCCGGGTCCGTTTACCCAAAATATTAACCAAAGTTAACTATATCAATATTAATATCAAAATTCTTCAAATTTTTTACAGAATTCACATATTTTAACATAAAACTTTTCGGCTTCGCGCCCGAACTATACACGCAAATCGAAGCAGCCAAAAGTGAGGTTTTCAAGGCCTCGAAAAAAAGAAAAAAGGGAGAAATACGGTGATGACCCCTTTGGGTCGTCACAATATATTATTAAAATCTTAAATGAGGTTATAATAAGCATAATGTGAGTTTGAAGTAAATAATTTGATGAATATTGGAAGCAAAGATTTTAAAGGACTAAACCAAATTTTGCTTTTCTATATTAGAAATATATAGTTATTAAAATTTTTAGTTACTATTTGGTATTGTCATTTTACGTATTTTTTAAGTATTTATCTCATCTACTACTAATCTAGAGAAAATTAAAACATATTATTTTATGGGTTTAGTTGAAATATAATTGATGCAAAATATTTGAAAATCACTTAAGATGTTTAAATGAATAATGTGTCTTCAAAAGCTTATGTTAATTCTGATTTTGGTTGAACTTTTTTTCTTTGTTTGTGCAAGTCATTTTTTATAAGCTTTCTTACTATTTTTCACCTAGAGTGCATAAAATATATTTTCAAGAATTAAAAAATTAGCATTTGTGATAGAAAAAAGTAATAACCTTTATATTTTTTCAAAATTTGTCAATTACATTGGGGGATAAAAAATAGGAAAAGGAGAAGAAGTTAAAATTTAAAACTATTCTAATTTTTGCTTATTTTAAGAGGTGATATATTATTCCTGTTAAATCAAGTACGATTCTCATTTAATTAGTTTTTTTTCGTAGCTCATTGAATTGAATGATAGAATAGCCTAATAAACATCTCAACTTGTTCTGCTTTGTCATCCCGGTCCCTATACTCCACAAGATTTCATTTAGACGCTCGTAGTTGTTAAAACATACTACTTTAAACCCTCCCTACCTCGCGTGTTCTTCAAATGCACAATGTAGATGACACGCCGTCCTCCATATCAGATTTTTTATGACACATTATTATTTTTTCACTTTAAAATTAATTGTCTTTTTTTTTTCACTCAGACTCCTCCCCCACCCTTACCACCTCTCTCCATTTTTTATAGCAGAAAGCAAGAAACAACACTCTGACTTTCTAGCTTTACCAGCAACAATACCACCATGGATAACCAAAAAATCATCACTCTCCAATTTTCCATCATCCACCACTCCCTTACAAAGATTTTTGTCCAACGACAATTACTACTTCAAAACACCTTTAACTCCTTCCTCCATTGATGTCAATGCGCCACAAGTAAAAATGCTCAATATACTCATATGTCAACACAATTTTACGTTGTACATCCCACCTAATTCCGCAAAGACCTACGTCAACTACACCCTCCAAAACGCATCTGAAGAATCTCACCATAAACTATAAAAGAATATCAGCTTCTCTCGATCAAATAAATCTGCCACTAAATATCGATTCCATAACCTGAAAATCTAGTCCCAAAATGATTCTTACCCAAAATAGATTCAATACTGTAATAGCCATAGATCTAATTCATCTAAAAAATACTAATGATGATTGTTCTTCAGAAAAGGGTTCTTAATATATTTTTCTCAAATATTAGTTTAAAGTTTGTGAAAATAAAAAGGATGAATAACAGGAAAGAAAAAAATGGGAGAACGAGAAAAGAGATGGAGGAGAGGTGGTGAAAGAAGGGGAAAGGAAAACTGTAGAAAGAGAAAAGGAAATGGGGGAGGCATGGGGGAAGGAGGCATATTTATTTTTATTTATTTATTCTTTATATTTTTCTTTTTCTTTTTATTTAATCTTCTTATTTTAATTATCTATAGTCTAACTTTTTATATTTACGCTCCTTATACGCGTGAAATTCGCGTATTTTGTCCAACTCGGCCATCAAGTTACCACATATGCTCTGCCAATGATCAGAGGGGTTTAACGTAGGGTATTTTAATAACTACAAGTGTTTGGATGAAACCTTGTAAAGTATCGAGACCAGGATGACAAACCAGGACAAGTATAGGTATATATTAGGCTATTTTGCTGAATTGAATTGAATCTTTTTGTGAACAATTATATCCACCGCCTTTAAAATATCTATGTTGCATTACAAATCCTAAAAGTATATAACATTGAAAATGAAGGTAGTGGTATCACCCAAAATTGAATCTTCTTAAAATTTCTTGGTTGGTAACTTGGAATTGATTTTTTAAGAATAAAGTATGAAACTAAATTGATCCTTAAGGTTCACTTTGATAAATTCAGATTTTTTTTTTTGAATTTCATCTAAAACTAAGCTTAAATCCCCACATGTAACTACATAACCCGTGCCACATAAAATTATAGTGAACAAGTAATAAAATACAAAAAGAAATCTAAAAACTAAAGAAAGTATATGCTCACAAATTCATAAAAATGCCAAATAGTTTTCAATTTATGATCTTGACCAAGTTGTAGTTATTTTGAATGTTTTAGATCATATTAGTTTATAGAATATTGAATCATTTGTGTCCCTTTGGTATTTGTTAATTCTCCAGCCAAACTTTCTTCCTCATAAATAATTTTTTTTCTTTAACAAAATTATTCAATTATGTGACTAAGAAACTTTAATAATGATGAAGACTTATCAACAAGACTTGATTGACGTGTCACTATATTAAATTATTTATGCATTAAAAAATATGATACGAATTAAACTTATTTAATTAAAATAAAATTATTAATTCTAAGAAAAATATGTTGAGTTTGGGCCCAGGCTTAGCACGGGCCTCCTGCAACTAGTACTTATATATGCATACATATGCTATTTTGAAAGTGTTTTGCATATTAGAAAATATATAGGAAAAAATTGGGTATCAACTATTGATATCAAATTTTTCCCTATATAATTTTCATATAAAAATTACTTTCAAAATAGTATATATATTCATACATAAGCATAGTTAAGTGTTTTAGCATTTTTTTTCAAATTTTTAAAAGATTTTTAATCAATTTATTATCCATTTTAGCAGTACAAAAATAAGTAATTATTCCCAAAACTATCAATATTAGTGAATAATTTATTCTATTCTTATATTTATATCCAAATATAGTTAAGGTGATTTTTGTATATTTTTACGAATTTATTTGATATTTTTAAAGATAAATTGCATATAATTGTAAATTTAGCTTACTTCTAAATTAATAGCATTTTGTTACTATAAAATTGGTCCCATTGTTTTTGAATTAATATTTATACAATATTAATTATTTCAATACTTTTAATTTACTTTTAGAATTATTTTTACTATTTTTTATAAAATAAAAAGTGAAAAACTGGCTATTTAACATCTAGTCTCATTTATTTCAATTACAGCCTATTTTTACATTTCAATTATAGCCCTTAAATTTACCCCAATTCCACCCAATTAAACCAACCCAGTTTTGATTTGCACCCAACCCACGACCCAGTTTAAATCAACCCAACCCGTTCCCCACCTACCCACTTAAATTTGGACCGTTGATCACTCAAGATCAACGTCCAAAACTCACCCTTCCATAATTAACCCCAGATGACCAACCCTAATTCTCCATTTCACCTAACCCGCCGCCTTTGAATCCTTAGCCCTCTCAAATCCTCTCAAGAACTCTCCGAAACCCTAGCTTCCTCCTACCCCTTTCAACCACCGGTCACCGGAATCCATGGCTTCTCAGGCCATGGATAGTTGGTACTCACCTATCTTCACCAGTAAGCCATGATTGTTCGAAGCTTCGAGACCTGACCTCAACGATTCCCTCTCCGATCTTCTCAGACCTTTGATTTCATGGCTCATCCGGCCATGCTCTGGCATATTCAAGACTCAGGAGCCCGACTCTTGACCTCTCCAACTCAAGATCAGACATGTTACCAAGACTTTCTCATTTCTAGGGTTTCTCTGAAACCCTAAGCTATTCGAGGTTCTTTCAGCGTTATTTTCTTAGATCTATACCGTGTCTATGCTTTTCTTGCCATCTAAAGTGTTTTCTCCAAAAGTTTCTTTTCAAAATCATTTATTTCCGATTTTAGGGTTTCTGAAAGGATTTTTGGAAAAAATCTTTCTGATTTTTCTTCTTCTTTCCTTTATGTGTGTTTGTCTATACCCTGCTCATGTGATTTCTCTTTATTATGCATATACTGTCTTTTACCTTTTCTTTTTACTATACATGTTACTCCTGTTAGTCTTTGCTATGTTTTCTTTACTCTTTCACTATATGTGTTTTCCATTAAGTTATATGATTACTGGACTCTGTTCATGTTCTTACATGCTTCATCTACTTGTGTTCAAGTTTGTATTATCTCCTTCTTCTGAACTTGTTCCGAGTTTTCTCAAATATGTTCTTCATGATTTTTCTTTTTTTGTCATCCAAACATGCTATCATATCTGTTTTGTTGAGACTCTGAAACAAATGGCTTGCCTTCTCACCTCTATGTCTGATTTAATTCGAAACCCTAGGATTTGGGGGTTTCTTGACAATTTTGATTTTTGTGTGCGAATTAGGGTTCCACTTTGGGATCCTAGACTTTCAGACTCATAGTGAGTCTATAAATTGGATTTGTACCCTTTCATGCTTATGATTCTGAACCTTTCAATGTCGGACTCTTTTTAAGTGATATGACGACCCTTTTTGTTTTATTTGTCGGATTTCTATGTGAGAATTCTCCTTTCAAAAAGAATTCTGCTAATTATTAATTGATTCTGAGTTCCTTTCACGGGTTGGACTAATTTCCAAAGATTTTCTTTCATTGAACCCTTTTTACCTATTCTTGACTTGGTTCATTCGAATCAGGCCTATAATTTTTGAGTTCCCTGGTTGTTTGATTGATTCCCTTTCCTTATTTTTTCCAAATCGTGTACCATTGAACTTTTTCCTTAAATAACTCCTATGTATTTACCCTCTTTTTGCTACTTTGAAAAGTTTTTAAGCAAATTTCTTACCTTGTTTATATTTTATCCATTTGAAATCAAATCCCTTAACTGAAGGTAAATTCTATGTGATTGATTGCAAACTATTTTCTTACCTTTCTTACTTTCTTCTCTGCACTATAAAAGGGACTATCCTTCTGCACTTTCAAGGACACTTCAAGTTCAATATCTCGAACTTTTAATTTCAATTTACACACTGCTTTGAGTTCAATACTCATACTCTCAATTACAACACTCTTTCAATTCTCTACTCTCTTCTCTGAGACTTGTCGTACTGCTTTGCTTGCAACTTAGCTTTTCAAGACTATTGTTTTTTACTATTTTTCCTGAAACTGGTATGTCTGATTTAATTTTTCTGCCTCATCCCTATGTGTTTATTTTATAGTTTTAGTACTCTTGTTAACTTTGTTGTTCATGTTAAGTAATTAAATTATGTGTGTTCTTTCCTTGCATCCGCTTCTATTATGAATCCATACCCCCTATTCCCCTCTATATATTTGAGTTAAGGTTTTGGCCTAGGAGTATCTAAATTACTGGCCAGGCCTGAACTTGACCTTCAATAGGTCCTAATTCCTAAATTTAGCTAATAGGCTAGTCAGGGGTGTACCAACACCCTAATTGCTGGGCTTGACCACTAACCTGTCATGGCCTTCCCTAATTCCCCCTCTATTGCACTTACACTTACTCCTAGACTCTACGTTCTATCCCTCCCCCCCATGAACCTTGCTTTGGGACCTTGAGTTCCCTCTGAACTTGGACCTTTGAGGGCTTGCCCTTCCACACTGCACTATTATCTGATCCTGCAAATGTATTTGGGTGTAAGCACTGCCTGGGGGTTCATGAATCCCCTTGGAACTTTGACACACCCAAAGGATGAGAAATGCTTTGGAAAGGTGATCCTGGAAGTTTGTTTATCTCATATTGTTAGACCTTGCATCTGAATTAGGCTGTTTGGTTGTAGCTTGAATTCCTGATGTAATTTTGTATCTTTCTTGATTCATTCGAGTTGTAATAATTTGTAATAACTATGGGGTGTATAGTAAAACGGAGGGAGGTTCTCTCATGTTATGCACATGGAGTAGATATCATTTTTAGGTCTTTATTTCTACAATCACAACATTTCTTGCTTATGTTACTGCATATAGAGATCCTGCCTATAAGTCATTTCATTATTGCATATAGAGATCCTGCCAATAGGTTTTCATATAGAAATCCTGCCTATAGTTTGTTTCATTACTGCATATAGAGATCCTGCCTATAAGTCATTTCATTATTGCATATAGAGATCCTGCTATAGGTTTTCATATAGCAACCCTGCCTATAGTTTGTTTCATCACTGCATATAGAAATCCATGCCTATAAGTTTTCTGCACTTTTGCATATATACGTATGTCATTAGAAAAATAATCATAGGTTTAATAATAATCAACTTCATTCTAGATACCATGCCTATAGGACTTCTGCACTTACGTAATCGTCTTAAAACCAACAATACTTAGAAATCATGCCTGTAGGATGTAATCATTTGAATCAGCTTCGTCTTCTTCGTCTAATGAGTTTAAAATCAATATCAAGGTCGTTTGAAATCTGCAGAACTTTTGTTTATAAAACTAGTGACCTTTCTTTAAAATCAGTACACCTTTTGCATTGTTAGATATCATGCTGATAGGCCTCATCTAGGCAAACCTGTAGATAATTAATCAACTGTGTAAGTCCTTGATAACCTACAACCAGACAAGGCCTAATTCGGACTTCTCATCTAAAAAATATGTGATAAATCAGCCCCCGTTAACGTTTAAGTTTAATTAAAGGCCTAACAAGTACCTATAAGTCATGCTAAATAATTTTTTGCTTTGAATGAGGAGGCCTATCTGAGCCTTTAACTGTATGTGTTTTCCCTTTTAACTGTTCCTATGTGTTTTGTTTGTCGCACTAGATTTTTGTCCGTTTTTAAAACTCTGAAAAGCCAATATCTCTTCCCTTTAGGATTAGTAGTCCCAACTGCCTCCGGGGCTGATAGGATTGGGGTGGGTAATAGAATGCAATAAGTAACAAGACCATTCCGCGATTTAGTACCTTAACGGGGTGGAAAAGGGTAGACATGGATATGATGATCTCACGATAACACCACGTGTATAAATGGCTACCGGGTGTTGCGTGGGGTGATCCATGTTATTTATAAACCTAGGACCCCCTCCCTCTTTATGTATTTACTTCTTTTTTCAGAATCTTTAAAAAACTGTCAGCTTTTCAGTTCTTTTAAACCCCGTCTTTACTTTAGTCATTTAAAATCTCCTTTAGTTATTTAATTCCCAGTATTGTTCCTTTTCCAAATATCTGCCCCATTTCATTCCTTTGTTTGATTATTTGTACCAATAATTGGACCCTCATTTTCTGCACTTGTATATTCTTTAAACAATTATGAAACCACATATTCCCAAACTTTAGCATGTTTATTTGACTTTCACTTCCCTTTGTTTGCAATCATTATGCGAAAGTTGTCCTGTATGTTCATTTGTTATTACATTTAAAGTCACAATTGTAGCATGGACGGGAACCACACTAATGGATCTTGGGGGGTGCCTAACACCTTCCCTCCGAGTTAATTTCAAGCCCTTACCCGTTCTCTGGTTCTTCTTCTCTTTTAATTTCTTAGTGTCCTAATACACTTAATTATTAGGTGGCAACTCTTCTAAATTGCAAACCCAATTCCCAAAAGGAAAAGAGTTGTCCGCCTAAATGTCATAAAACCGATTTCGCCTTAGAAAAAAGGGGCATCGACAACATGGCGACTCTGCTGGGTATATTCTTTATGCTTTTACCATTTCATGTTACTTGTGACTTTATTGCATCTTTATTGCCTTTATTTAATGCCTTTATCTCTTTTCCACTACGAAACTGACTTGGCTCTTTGTTTCTTTTCTTTAATGCTTTCTTTTACCGCTTTCCTTCAATACTATTGTAATCATGAGTAATTATTGTAATCATTACTTTATGAACGTGCAAATATGTGACAACTTGTTTCATTCTTGTAATTGCATATTAAACATCATATTCCACTTGTGCCAAACAAAATACCATAGAAACGCTTATAATGAGTAGTTGCGCCCTTCCGATATTATCACCCCCTAAATTTGGCAAAGGCGTATTTATGGTAAAACCAGTCGATCAACGGTGCAGTCGACGGTTCTGTGTCATTCCCTCTTGAGTTGTCCGCTCAAGGGTACCGGTCTAACACCCCATAAAAATCTTACCCTGTTCAATTGTGCATGCATCACTGTCAAACCTAGTCGAGTCAGTTATGACGTCCGCAAAATGACTCTTTAAGATAGCCTTGTCCAAAGTCCACTGGGTTTGCTGGGAACCCAAACGGACATTACCACGTCTGTGCATTTATTTGGAGAACTAAATGCTGCTTATGCCAATTATTGATATTTAAATAGTCGAGTTCGGCGGGGGTAAGGGTCTAACACTTTGTTTTGCAGAAAATGAGGCATGAAGTCCCAAATTCGAAATGATTACCCACATCCACCCGAAATTGTTGAAATGGTGGGAAGACCTTCACTCCAGTGATCAGGCCCTTATCCGCAAGTATTTGGGAAATTTTCCTTCTCTTCTGGAAATCGAACCCGACAACAAAATCATAGAGGCTGCAACTCTATTCTGGGATTGTGATAGATCGGTGTTCTACTTTGGGGACCTTGAAATAACCCCTTTGCTCGAGGAAATAGGAGGACTAACTGGTATCCCATGAGAGACTCCAGGTTTGCTTATGCCGGAAAATCGCAAGGGTATGGGCTTTCTTAAAATGATGGGTCTAAAGAAAAATCTCGACTTGACTTTCCTGAAGGAGTCATACATTCCCTTTGAATATTTGTATGAAAATTACGACCATAGCAAGTCCTACCGCACTTACCCAGATGAATTCTCCCTCACATCATTGGGGCATATCCACAGAAGAGTCTTCATCTTTATGTTCTATTTTTTGGGGATGATAGTATTTCCTATGAAGAAGGCTAGGATCCATACTAGACTGGCTATGGTCACCAAGACTTTGATGGAAGGAATTGGTGGGTAGCGTTTTAGCATAGTACTTATGATCGTTGTGGAGATATACCGAGCTCTGGAAAAGTGTCAACTATGGGCGAAACACTTTGAGGGTTGTAACTTACTGCTCCAACTCTGGTGCATGGAGCACCTCCAAAGGGGTGAATATCGGCAAGAGTCTACGCAGAGACTGGGATGATCATATCGCCTTCCATCAGCCAAGGCAAATGAAATATATGCCTCACATGTTTTCCCAACTGGAATATGCTAAAGGGTGGGTAGAATTGTTCAAAAATCTGAAAGAGGACCAAGTGCAATGGATGTTAGAATGGTACCCTACTGAAGAGTTCATTGTCCGATCTCGGGATGCACTATTTCTTATACCCATCGGTCTGAGAGGAACTTATCCTTATGATCCTCTTCGAGTCATGAGGCAGACAGGAAGAAAGCAGGTTATACCAAGGGTCGACAAAATAAGTCACTTCAGGGCCGACTTTCAAGATGACGATAGTCCATACAAGTGCCAAGCCCAACACATGTGGCCCTGCAAAATCATCCTGGGAAAGGATTCCATAGAATCAAACAAGTACCATGCTGGTCATACTCCATACTATCCAAGTTAGTTGTAAGACGATCATAATGGGTTAGGACAACCCGGGTTTGTTCGAGGTCATAGGGTCATCGACGAAAAGGCTGAAGTACAAGTTCAGTACAACCAATTGCACAAAAGGATTCAAGAATGCAAAAGTGAGCACCGGGAAATTCAAGAAGTCCATCAAAAGCTGATTGAAGAATAGAAAGATATGGCTGTCAGCGCCAACAAGCGACTGGGGTATTTGGAGCAGAGTTTAGTGGAGCTAGAAAGGAAGTTCATCCAGAGGGTTGAAAACTGCCAGAATGCTGAGGGAAACGAGGGAGGACACTTGTCTAGAGCCTACTTGCTGCTGGGCTATGTGAGCTGGTGAAGCTGTTCGATGGAGCTAAAGATGTCGAGTCTTGGAAAGGTCCTTCTGGGACCAAGTAGTTAGGAATCTTTTCTTTGCTTTAAATGTAATAAAACCAATGTCCATTAGTGACATTTTATTTTCTGCTATTTTAGTGTCGTTTTGGGATTCGTCTTATTTTTATTAATAAAATAAGGCATTTAGAATAATAAGTTCTCCAAATCAACTTGTCATTAGGCCTACCTCGGGCACAATGAGGCTCCCAAATTAGGACACGATTTATATTCACGCACTATGTGTTTAAATATCGCATAGTGCTTGAAATTATCCCGAGGGGAAGGTGTTAGGCACCCCTCAACATTCAAAACAAGTAGCAAGTAAGAGGGAATAACAAACAATCATACAAGGCTCAAATTAACCCCAGAAATCAAACAATCATTTAGTTTAGCATGCCTTAACAAATACTGGTTTGCTCTTATATTAAATTTAAGCAGCGAACGGACTGGTTCAACATATGTGTTTTAGGCAGAAAGTCTGCATTAGGCAACTCGGATACAGTTGTCAGGTATTAAGGTATTCAACGCGAGTTATTTAGAAAAGTACTGATTTCAAAAGATAGGCTAATGCAAAAGAGTTTTTTGAAAGAAAGAATAGACTGCAGACTTAATTTAGAAATAAGTTTCAAAGAAAATCAGCGGACAGTTCGGTTATAAAACAAAGAAATAATTGTAAAGAATTTCGGAGAAAAGACAGAACTATCTAAGGAAAAGAGTAAGCTGCAGAACTGTTTTAAAAACGAGTTCAGGAAGACTAGAATTTAGTTGGAAAACGCTTAGGCAGAATATTAGAAAAGAAACCGTTTCAGAAAAGATGCAGATTTGAAGAACTCAACTTTTAGGACAAATGTACACTAATTCGAGAGAGTTTTATTAAAGAGATTAAGGCTTTTGAAAACGTTACTGAATTAAGGCGTTAAGGACCAGTTAACAGATTATTATCAGACGAATTTGATGCGAAATCCTATAGGCATAATATCTACATTTGATTTTTCAGAACCTGTTAAAGAATTTATGAAGAAATGACTGTTTTTAATTAATCCTACGGTTTGCCTAATGAATATGCATTCCCTATAGATATGATATCTATACATGAATTTTTAGAAAAGCTTAGAGTTCCTATAGGCAGGATCTCTACATGCGTTAGTTATAAAATATGAGCGTTAAATCCTATATACATGCTTTTTATGTGATTTGCAGTATAGTTAAACATTAAACCCTATAGGCAGGATTTCTAGAAAAAGAGAGTCCTAAAGCATGATGTCTACCCTTATTGATGCAAGAAAATAAAGACTCCTCCCACACCCTTTCACTATAATCCCCGAGTTTTATACAAAATTATTACAACCCAATGAATCAAACTAGAAATTAAGAGATACATCAAAAGCTAACAGCTAGATCCGAGCAGCCTAATTTAATCCTAATGTCCAATAACATGTATTTAACCAACTTCGGGATCCAGATTTCCAAAGACTTCTCATTATCCAGGGTATTTCAAAGTTCCAAGGAATCTCA
>MU700570.1:216080-228244 GCA_026770625.1 Nicotiana glauca | reverse complement strand
AAACCACAGGCTAATAGAAATGTAATACACTGCTCTAACTCCGGAATGTCTACACAACCGAAAGAAAAAGAAAGTCAATTGCTACAACTGGAATAAGATGGAGACTCCTGGTGTGCGGACGTGGCAGATATACCTCAATGTCTCTGGTAGATGTCTCCTGGATCACTAATAGTGCACCTGGCCGTAAGTACCTGAGTCTGCACATGAAAAAAAAACATGCGCAGAAGAGGCATGAGTACACCACAGCAGTACTCAGTAAGTGTCAAGCTTAACCTCGGTTGGGTAGTGGCGAGGAAGATCAGGGCCCTACTGAGATAGAATATAATAATAAACAGTATGAAATAAACAGAGATGATGATATACAGTTATGAATTAAATCAGCTTACACAAACATCAATTTAATACACAGAAAATAAGATAACACAGAGTAACCAGCTCAATACCAGTACAAATAATGAGGATCTCCCAGGATACCATCCTGTAGTCCATTTCATCAATTTGTGCGAGGAGCTCCCGGGATACCGTCCCGTAGTCCACCGTATGAATATATCTCATTTTATCAATCTGTGCGGGAGCTCCAGGGAATCTAACCCGTAGTCCAAAATATAAATACCCAGTACTGGGGGAATCTACCGGCTGCATTGCCGTAGTTCTATATAATTGTGCAGGGGGATCTCCCGGGATACCGAACTCGTAGTCCCAAATATAAATGTGCAGGGGGATCTCCCGGGAATCGAACCCGCAGTCCCAAAGTGAACAAACAAGGGGGGAGCTCCCGGAATCCCACATCCGTAGTCCCAATGTAAATACGCAACCAAGTTCAGAGAATTATTCAGAAAATGAAGCACAACAATACAATTCAACAATTAATTCTTGGCGCGCAACCGCAATTAGAGATGATTCAGAAGGGAAGTACATCAATACAACAAAAGCTCAAAATATCAAATAATTACCAAACTCATGGCAAATAATAGTAGATTCTAGCCTAATATGCTTCAAAGAGTGCAAACAAGGCAGTTCAAGCAAATAGGCAAGTAAGTCCACTAAACATGCTTCTCTATACTAACACAGGCTATAATAACAAGTAGGATAAAGCAAATACGAAAGAAACTCAACTCAAGTATTTTTTTTGAAGTAAAATTTGGATTTTCAAAAATTAGCTCAAGTACGCGCTCGTCATCTCACGTACAAGGCATTCAATTACCAATTTCATATCTTAAGGGACAAAGTCCCCCACACAATGTTAGACAAGCCACTTACCTCGAACCGGCTCAAAATTCAATCCAAAATCACGTTCTTGCCACGAGTATTCGACTCCAAATGGCTCAAATCTATTCAATTAAATTGCATAATGTAAATAATAATTCAAGTAATTTATTTTACAATTAAATTCTAAGCTAATACGCAAAATTATGTAAAATAACCAAAATACCCCTCGGGCCCCACGTCTCGGAATCAGGAAAAATTTATATTTCCAGAACCCTCGTACTCTTACGAGTCTAACCATATAAAACTCTCTCAAATCGGACAACAAATCACCCCTCAAATCGCGAATTTAGAATTCCAAACTCAAGCCCTAATTTCTTACCATTTGGCTAAATTTTCATGAATCTCTAGGTGGAATTCACAATAAAAACGAGTTCTAACTCCAAGAAACTTACCTCAAGTCGTTTCCCTTTTGAATCCTCTTTAATCTCCACCAAGAAGCTCTCAAAATGATAAAAAAATGGTGAAAGACCCAAAATCAATTTTATAAACTCACTGATTTTTTTCGAAAATCACTGTTCACGGAGGTACTGTTCATGCGCGTCGTCACTGTTCACCCGCGCGGTTACTGTTCACGCGTAGGGTTAATGTTCATACACATTGTCACTGTTCACCCGCGCGGTTACTGTTCACGCGCGTTTACTGTTCACGCTGCAGAAAAATGCAGCAGCAATTAAAGAAATAGCAGCACAACCATTTTTCACTAAAATGACTCTAACTCCATCATACGAACTCGGAATTAGACAATTCTTATTCCTATGAGTCAAAAATAATAATACGAACACAACTCTTTAATCGAAACTCAATTCGGAGCTCACTTGCCTAGTGCGATACTCATTTCACTCGTTAAACAATTAACTCACATTTCACGTCAAAAACCCAATCGCGACTTGATGAAATTAAACCAAAATTTCCAGATTAGTCCTATAATTCATGATTTAAATTCTGGAAGTCTCAAAATCAAATTTCGATATCTGGAACTAAAAATGGACCTTTGGATCATTATATGTTTATTCTTAAAATAACAAAACTCTTCCAAAAATGACCCGTTGGGCATCCGAAACACACCCAAGGCCCCCGGGACCCTGACCAATAACACCAACCAGTCCTAAAATACATTACGGACTTGCTCGAGGCCTCAAATCACATCAAACAACGCTAAAATCATTAGTCAACCTCCAATCCAAGCTTTATGAACTTTAGAACTTCTAACTTCTATTTCCGATGCCGAAACCTATCAAATCACGTCCGATTGACTTAAAATTTTGCACACAAGTCCAAAATAATATAATGAAGCTACAGCAACTCTCGGAATTCCATTCCGACCCTCGGATCAAAATCTCACCTATCACCCGGAATTTGCCAAAATACTAACTTTGCCAATTCAAGCTTAATTCTAAACTGGTCATCACAAAAATATTCCGAACGCACTCCTAAGTCTCAAATCACTTAACGAAGCTATCCGAACCATAAAATTCACTTTTTGAGCCTGATATCAAAATTTTCACTTCCGGTCGAATTTTCTCAAAAACCTTCAAATTTCTATCTTTAGCCAAACGACTCCAAAATGACCTACGAACCTCCGAATTCACTTCCGATCACGCTCCCAAATCCAGAATCACCATACGGAGCTAATCCCAGTCTCGGAATCCCAAATGGACATCAATAACACTGAAATGCATTTTAAGCCAAACTGATGCAATTTCTTTTAAAATGCTATTTTCCACAATAGTCGCCAAAATGCTCCCGGCTTATCCAAAACCCGATCCGGGCATACGCCCAAGTCCGAAATCATCATACAAACCTGCTAGAACCTTCGGATCCCAATTTTGAGGTCATTTACTCAAAATTCCAATCCTAGTTCATTTCTTCAACTTTAAGCTTTCAACATGAGAATTTCCATTTAGATTTGACTCCAAACTTCCTGAATTTTTAATTCTGACCATACACACAAGTCAATATACCTGAGATGAAGCTGCTCATGGCCTCAAACTGCTGAATGACGTGCCAGAGCTCAAAATGATCGGTTGGGTCGTTACAATAGCTTTGTGCTGAGGCCCAGCTTTGGGACAGCTTAGCAGAAGCTGAAGGCGTTTCCATGGGTTGATCTGGAACCCCAAACTAGTAAGAGGCCTGGTTTCCTATTTGGAATCATCGGTATAATTTTGCAACATAATTTTGGGCCTTCCAAGTTAAGTAGCGAATTTAAATTAAGAGGGTTTTTCTCTTGTTTAAGTTCGTACTTGAACTTGAGGCCCGAATTTTGTAGTGCTAATTAATTAAGCTTTTAGAGATAATCTTTAATAGAAAACAATAGTCTCTTTAGGATGGCCTTTAAAATAATTTGAGGTGCGCCGCGCCAAATAAAATCACACGTGGCCCTCTCTTTAATTACTTCATTAAGAATATTTAGAACCCGGGACGTGCCATTTAGCGAAATTTCATGGCCTCCCGCAAAGTTAATAACACGTTAGTCACATTAGGCGTGTTTTTTTAATAATAATCTTACCTTCCTAAATACGGGTGTGTATTTCATGCAACCTAAATCCAAATCCAAAAACGTTGAATAAGAATGTGTCGAGGATCTGGGTGCATTTCATGTGACGTGATCCGAAAATACGTTTTTAAACGACGTTCACTTTTCATAAAAAATAATTTAAAAGTGGTAAATAATTATAAAATTGCACTATAGGTTGGAGCATGTAAAAAATTAGATTTTTAGCCATTTATAATAATTTAAGCGACCGTGCTAGAACCACGGGATCCGGGGGTGCCTAACACCTTCCCTCGGGTCAATAGAATTCCTTACACAAAATTTCTGGTTCGCAGACTCCAAATGGGAAATCGACAATGTTCCTCGATTTGGGATTTAAATTAAATCGGTGACTTGGGACACCAAAAGCCAATCCTATCCAAAGTGGCGACACTAAAAAATAAATAAATAATCCCAATTCGAATAATGTCAAATGGAAAAACTCCCTTATACATTATCCTTCGGGGTAGGTGTGTAAAAAAGGAGGTATGACAATCTCCTAGCTGATCAGCCTAAGAAAGTTTGAATGGATATAGCTAATGAAGCTGCTGGTGAAGTGAGAACTGAATGGGTAACTATCAATTATGATTTCTTACCTAAATATTGTAAGGATTGTAAGCTTTGTGGGCATGATATGATGGAATGTTGGAGAATTCATCCAGAGCTCATGGCAAGTAAGAATGAAGAAAAACAGATTACTAATAAAGATATGGTGCAAGGTAATAAAGAAAATACTAAAAGCAATGCTCCATTGATGATTCTATCAAGTGGCAAGGTGGCAGGCAATGTGGGAGCTCAATGGAAAGAGGTGAGGGATAGGAGAGTTCAAGGGAAAGAGAAACAAAATGATAATGATGCCAAAACTAGACAAGAAATTGTTCCAGTTGAGAACAAGAATGGTCAGGTTCAGACCAATAACAAATTTGAAATCCTGGAGGTGGAAAATAGTGAAGATAATGCAAATAAGCAGCTTGTTATGGTAGAAGATAATAATTCTGAAAGTGGTAATAATGTAGGCAAAGGATCTGGAGTTTTGAATGCTACAACACCTGTCTATAATCCTAAGGCAACTGGAACTACTCATGCAAAAGTAGGTAACAATTTGAAACCAAAGGCAACTAAAATCAGTCCCAAAAAGACATTGAACAATATTAGGATAAATCCAGGAGGGGTAGAACAACAACAGTAAAAACCAGGTACAATGGTTACTGGAAAGATGACAATGGAACATCCTAACAAAGAATCCACCTCACAATGGGTTCACAGAGCTTTCAAAGGTAATATGGTCACATTCAATACTTCTTGTCAGGAAAATCCATCTGAGGACACTAGAGTAGAAGAACAACTGGTGAAGGACAATGAAAAAGATTTAACAGGTGATGAAGAATTTGAGAAGTTCAAGAGTAGTGAGAAGGTCAAGTGGGCTGGATGGAGATTATGGTCTAACCAAACAGAAGAGATCCTGAGGAAGGGCAAATTCCAGATGCATTGCAAAGTGAAGAGGAAACAGGTGGAGATGCATTTGAAGATGAAGAACACAGTATGAATGGTAAAGCAAAGAGTTCAAGGGGCAAAGAATTACATAGTTTAACCAATAAGGAGGAAGATATTAAAGGGGAGAACAACAACAAGGGAGAACAGGATAACAAAGTGCAGGAAAATATTGATCCAGGAGGAGATGAACAGGTAAAAAATGCAGCAGATATAACTGGTGGTGTTGATGCAAATGCCATTGATCCAGGAGGGACAACACAAGAAATTGGTAAGGACGAAGTTGATAAAGCCAAACAAAGTGACATTACTCAGGAAATACTGAAGGAACAGACATGTTTAAAAGAACAGGATGCAGCAGGGGCTGTCTCATTGAATGGATTACAAGTGTAGAACAATGAGAAAGCTAAAGAGCAGGTTGTAGTCACTACTCAACTGACCAATATTGTTGAAGTTGCTGGGGTAAAAGAGGTGGAACTTCCTGTAGACCAAGAAGATATGGATAAAGATGAGGAGTCTACTGCACAGAATTTCCAGAATACAGCTAGACAAGGGGATCTATCACCAAGGATAATAGAAAGAGTAAAATCTGCAGCCAAGGGAAGAAAAAAGCAAGGCTAGGAGAATCCTACTATACCACCTGGTGGGGGTACAAACAAGGAGAAAACTGTCTAAATCACAAAATCAGTAATGGATGCAATTATATGGAATGTTAGATCAGTGAACACAATTCAGGCATTTGAGAGATTGATCACAATGCATACAATATTCATTTTGAATTTATTGGGATCATAGAACCAAAGCAACAATCTAGCAAAATAGAGAACTACAGAAGAAGAATTTGATTAGTAGTGGTAAATGTTTCAAATGAAATGTGGGCGTTTGTAGATGAAGTTTTTGAGATTACAGTCCTTTACAACATGGTACAACAACTGACTTTGAAGTTGTATCATACTGAAACAAGGGTGGAACTAATTCTGATTTTGGTTTATGCTAAATCTGACCATAAAAAAAGAATTGAACTGTGGGATTCCTTGCATAATATGGCCAGTGACATGACTACTCCATGGTTAGTTGGTAGTGATTTCAATGTTATATGGGATGAAGAAGAGAAATTTGGTGGACTGCCAATATCACTAAATGAAATTAATGATTTCAGACATTGTGTGAACACCTGCAACTTATCAGATTTGGGATTCAAGGGCAGCATCTTTATTTGGTGGAATGGAAGATCACAGGAAGATTGCATTTTTAAAAGAATGGACTGGTGTTTGGGAAATTCAGAACTGCAACAAACCTTTCCAGGTTTGGAGGTTACACATTTATCCAAAATAGGCTAAGATCATAGCCCATAGCCTTATGATACTAAAATATGACATTGAAGCTGCTCCTATTAAAAAGTCCTTTAGATTTCTAAACTTCTGGACTAAACATGCTTCATTCAAAGAGGTGGTAAGGGAGAATTGGAGTGCAGATTTTAGTGCTAGCCCTTTCATTATGTTCAATTACAAACTCAAGAAGTTGAAACAGGCTTTATCTACCTGGAGTAGAGAAACTTATGGGGACATATTTCAGAAGATTGCTACTCTAGAGGAAGTGGTTATTCTCCAAGAAAGACAATTTGGAGATAATCCTACTCAAATGAATAGGGCAAGATTACAAAAGGTTCAAGCAGAATTGATTAAATATCTTGCATTGCAGGAGGAATTTTTGAGACAAAAGGCTAGAATGGCATGGCGTAAGGATGGTGATAGAAATATAAAATTTTTCATGCTCAGGTCAATGAAAGTAGGAAAAAATTAAAGCTGACTAGAATTAAAAATGGGCAGGGCAATTGGCTTGAAGAAACAAAAGAAATTGCAGGTGAAGCAGTCAATTTTTATAAAGATCAATTTTGTGAAACTACAACCCCTACTGCATTTCACGTTATAGATCATACACCTTGTTTGGTAGATAGGGAGCAGAATGAAAAGCTGATCACAATGCATACAAAAGAAGAGGTCAAACAAGTTGTGTTTGGACTTAATGGAGATTCAGCAGGTGGTCCTGATGGTTTCACAGGTGCATTATATTAGTCTTGTTGGGAGATCATAGGAGATGATATATATGCAATGGTATTGGAATTCTTTTGTGGACAACAACTACCAAATTGTGTGACTCATACTAATTTGGTGCTCTTACCAAAAAAGAAAGAGGTAACCACTTTCTCAGACTTGAGACCAATCAGCCTTAGTAATTTCATTAACAAAATCTTCTCAAGGGTGCTACATGAACGACTGGTGGGACTTCTACCTAGTCTAATATCTGAAGAGCAGACAGGTTTTGTTAAAGGAAGAAGCATAGTGGAGAATGTTTTACTGACTCAAGAAATTGTCACAAACATTAGGCTTAGAACTAAGGCAGGGGAAAATGTAGTCATTAAACTTGATATGACAAAAGCCTATGATAGGTTGTCATGGCTATTCTTAACAAAGGTGATGAGGAAGTTTGGATTTTGTTAAAGATTCATTGGGCTTATATTTTATCTATTTGGGAACAACTGGTACTCTGTGATTATCAATGGACAACCTCATGGCTTTTTCAAGTCATCAAGGGGGGTCAAACAAGGGGGTCCCCTTTCTCCAACTCTATTCATTTTAGCTGCTGAAGCATTATCAAGAGGGATAAATTCTTTACACTTAGAGTCTATATTTGTGTCGGTATGGTTTGCCAAAATGGAGTCCAAAAATTAACCATTTGGCATATGCGGATGATACCATCATTTTTACCTTATCTGATGCCACATCTCTGAGATTGGTGATGGAGATATTGCAACTTTATGAAGCTACTTCTGGGCAGTTGGTGAACAAAATTAAATCAGCTATGTACATGCATCATTTGACAGATATGGAAGTAGTGAGGAAACAGAGAGGGTCACTTGAATTGGAAGGCAGGAGTTTTCTTTTACCTATCTTGGCTGCCCTATTTTTTAATGCTAGAAGGAAGCTTGATTACTATGAATGCTTGATTACTAAGGTGTTAGATAAATTACAGTCGTGGAAAGGAAAGTTATTATCAATTGGAGGCAAAGCTGGGTTGATATCTAGTGTTTTACAATGTATGCCTGTACATTTGCTTTCAGCTGTAAATCCTCCAAATTATGTCATTAACAGACTTCACAAGATTTTTGCACAATTTTTTTGGAGTAGTTCAGTAGGAGGTAAGAGAAGGCACTGGCTTCATGGAACAATTTATGCTTACCATATGAAGAAGGTGGCATTGGATTTAGATCCTTGCATGATGTAGCTAAAGCGCTATTCTGTAAGCTGTGGTGGAATTTTAGAACAAAGCCCAGTTTATGGAGCTTATTTATGAGTTAAAAATATTGTAAAAAGCTAAATGCAATAGTAGTACCATGGAGGAGAGGATCACATGTGTGGAGGAGAATATTGGAATATAGAGATATAATGGAACATCAAATATTATGGAAGTCAAGAATGGGATCTTCGCTTTTTTGGTATGATAATTGGACTGGACTAGGAGCTTTATATTTCCTAGTTCCTCAAGATTTTGGCATAGATGAAGACATTTTTAATGTCCCTGATATGGTGGAAAATGGAGCTTGGAATGTAGAGAGGTTGTTGCAGGCTTTACCTGAGGAATTGGCTATGCACATTGTGGAGAAGATCAGACCTCCAAATTTTGAGAGGGGAATAAATGAACCTTTTTGGATGTTAGAAATTAGAGGGCACTTTATTGTTAAAACAGCATGGAATTATTTAAGGAGGAGAAAAGATCCTAGGATTGCTTATAGGAAGATCTGGGTAAAATGTCTACCATTCAAGATCTCCTTTTTCATGTGAAAAGTTTGGAGAACCAAGTTGCCTCTTGATGACTTTATGTGTAGGATTGCATATTTGATGGCATCGAGATGTTGGTATTGTGCTGAACCTAAGGAAGAAACTCTTTCACATCTGTTCTTGACATCACAGGTTGCAATAAACAGTATGGAAATACTTTTTATCTAGAGCAGGAATTGTCTTGCAGGATTTGACTTTGCACCAAGCCATTACAAAGTGTTGGAATACTCCAGTTGTGCCCAGAGTAAAACCAATAATGCAGGCACTGCCTGCGTGTATTGTTTGGGAGCTTTGGAAAAGTAGAAATAGTTTGAAGTATAGTGAAGCAGTATCAGTAAATAGGGTAATTTATCAGGTGTCTACTGCACTGCAATCGCTAGTGCAAGTGCAAAAACCAAGCTTGCAAGTACCCTATAAATGGTCCAACCTTCTATACATGTAGGAGCAATACACTCCTCGATTGAAATATGAGAAAGTACTATGTTAGTTACCTATGGAGGGCTGGATCAAGGTGAACACAAATGGAGCAAGTAGAGGAAATCCAGGAAGAAGTGGAATTGGATTCTGCTTAAGGGATCAGGCTGGGGACTTAAAATATGCACAAGGAAGGGAGATCACTGAGGGAAGTAACAATGAAGCAGAAGCAGTAGCAATAGTTGAGGCTTTGAGGATCTGCAGGGCTATGAACTTTGATCACATTTGGTTGCTGCTTTTGAAAAATATAGTAGAAGGATCTTGGAAGCCACCTTGGTGTATTGTGGAACAAATAAAGGAGATTTTAAAGCTGAAAGAAGATTTCAACTCTAAGGTATCTCATATATTCAGAGAAGGGAACTCATTGGCTGATTATCTAGCAAATTATGCTTTAGATGTGGGGGATATTGAGTGCTTTGAATTTTGGGATCTTCATTCAAAAGGCAGGAAGATTATAGATGATGACAAGTCTCAATGCCCATATCTAAGAGTAAAAATTGCAAGGAAGTAGGGTGTGCAAAGGGGATTCATAAGAAGAGTCCAATTGGATTTAGCTTTTATGGTAATCATGATCAAACCTTTTGTGAGGAGAGCATGGTGAACTTTTATTTCACTAATTGTGTGCTCTTTTTGTAGCTACAAGGGTTGTGCTGTTGATGTATGTGCTAATAGAATTTCATATGGTGGTATTAATGCCTAGCATTCATTCCTATGGAAGGACATTGCATATAGTTAGCAGTACAGTAGCTAGGAGGTGCTTTTCCATAGCAAAAAACATGTAGAAAATTGCCCAGAAGATCTAAGAGAAATGGGCAAATTCAAAAGTATTTTAAAGGAAGAGAGTCTATAAAGGACTCAAAAAAGCAACATAAAATATGAAGCCCAGAAAGTCTAAGAGAATTGGGCAAAGGGGACTGAAGCCAAGAAAAGGATAGTTCATAGAACTGCAGTCAAGACCTAAAATTACAGTCCCATGGGATACAGGGAATCAGGCAATCAAAAGCAGGAAGAAATCTTATCTAAGAACAAGAAACAATACTGTGGTTTTTCCTTATATTTTGATACAGCTCCAAAGGGTGGTATTAGAACTTAGTGCTCAGTCCTTTGGAGCGGTATTGGGTGTAAGCAAAAACAGGAATGATACGGGTAACAAACACAAGCAAAGGATCACATCGCAGGGAGAGTTAAGCTGATGGTCACAGGTCAATCACAAGGACAGATGTAGGTGGCTACATAAATGTGGAAAAAAGGAGCAACACACTTTATGGTATAGAATGTTGGGAAAACTGGTTATGATTTGGTCTGGAATAGTAAAGCAATACAGTAGCAGGATAAATCTAGAAGGATTACTCACATCTGGAACAAGAGCAGTAGGAATGGAAGATATTGTTGCTGCAGCTATGTCTCACCTCATGAAGAGCTTGCAACTGGTGGTATTAATATAATGTACTCAGCCCAGTGTAGGTGAATCATGGGTGAGCATAACTATAGCAACAAAGAAATATAGGGGCAATGTTAAGGCTCAGACAACTATGCATTCTCAAGTATGTAACATGATTTGGACAATAGTTCCAGGCAATGCAACTGTACTGGAGATCAAAAGACAAATGCAGCTTCACAGCACAATAACTCAGGGATCAAACTTCATAAGGAGATATATCAACAACACTGGAATCAATCGAGAAAAGGAGTGCAAGAAACTCAAGTTGGAACATATCGAGATATCGCAATTCACAGGGCAATTTTGGCTAGGAATTTTGGGCAACCACAGACCAAAAGGGAGTAGGATCATAATACCTTATCATAATAGGACAAACAATATAGGAATTCAAGAGAGGAAATCAGTGAAGTCAGGTAAAAATAAGAGCAACAAGGAAGCAAACGGATAATTTAGTGGACAATGCTGGGCATCAAAAGTGGGAATAAATTACAGCAGTGTTGGATACTGGGAGTATAATGAGACTTTTCTTAGCAACTGGACAACAACAATATCAAGGAAACATCAAGGAAAAAAGGAATCACTATCACAGTAGAGGCAGTAGAGAGCTTGGACAAGAACATTGGCTTTGTTAGTTATAACGTGATTATTGTAGGTAGTACTCATCTTATGATATCAATGTTGAGCTCATTACTCAATGTTGGTAATAGGTATAATGTAATTTTTAAAGTTTATTATTTTCATAGTTTAAGACCACCTGACAATGTATTTGTTTTTTTTATTTTTGATATAAATAAAACCTAGCCCTAGGCCTTGCCTAGTGGATTGCAAAAAAAAAAATATAGAAAAAATATTTTCTTTCATTTCAACAAAATAAGTTTTTTTCATGATTTAGAAAAAGTGTTTATATTTATTTCAATAAAATAATTACTTAATTTTTATGTTGTAGAAAGAGTACTTTCTTTTTCAACCAAAAAAGAGTATTTTCTTTATAGTTATGGATCATAAATTTCAACGTTGTTTTGCGTAAAAAAAGTAAAGCAGCGTATTAGTTTTATTGGATTTGTGTAAATTTTTAGAAGAATAATTAAATTATTAAAGAAAATTGGGATTGGGTATTTGG
>MU700570.1:134173-215114 GCA_026770625.1 Nicotiana glauca | reverse complement strand
GGGGGGGGGGGGGGGGGGGAGGGGAGGAGAAAGGAAACATGGGGACTTGGGGTAAGGGCAATGAGGAGAATAACATAAAAAAATATTTTCTACTCGATAAACAAACACTAGAAAATCTTTTTCAGAAAAAGTGTTCCACTCACCGGCCAAACAAGGGAAAATAAGTGATAAAACCACTCATTTTTCGTGAAAATATTTTCTAGAAAAATATCAAACATACCCTTAACCACCCCAAATCGAGCTAATAGTTTTTGGCTCAAAATATGTAGTTAAAGACCTCGAAGCACGATTACATTTTTTAAATTGAAGAATAAGATGTCATAAACTCCAATTAAAAATTTCATCTCGATCCAATAGTGACGAATTAGAAAATTATTGAGAATTGGGTTTTGGAGATTAACAAAAGTTGTTGTGAACACGTGCTAAGAACCAGGTCCTCAAGGTGGCTGCTGAAATATGATAAGAACCAAGTCTTCAAGGTAGTTATTGAAGGTTCTAACAAGGCAGTAATTTTTGCACAAAGTTACTATAGTCCGAGATTGCAGGAAAAAGGCTACTAATGTACTAAGTGATGGGTTTACAATACTTTAGCTTTATGTTTTGATGATCTAAAAAACTTACAGTCAAAGAACCAGATAAGGAACCTGACTCCCTTGGTACACAACTCAAATCAACGAATTCCAGCTAATGAGAACTACTATGATTTCAGAAGATAGAGAATCATCACAGGGACCTGATATCCTTGTATTTTCCTGACAGTAGTACAAAGTCAATTATCTATAGCTGAAAAGTGACTGCCCGCACTGTACACAAAACAGTATAGTGCAGGTTCTGCAGTCATTTCTCATTTGACCTACCAAGTGATTACATCTATTAAGTGATGTCATCCATGTTGTATTAAATTTAAACATTATAACAAAAAATCGCTAGAACACTTGAGAATTTACTTGAGCATTCAAGCATATCAACCGTTCATTGATCAAGCATTCAATTTTCAAGTGCATCTAGAACAAATTTTAACACTACTACGTACCAGTTCCTAAAGCTAGTATCTTGTTGTCCTTAGTTGATTTGTAACTTTGTAATTGTTCTTTATTGTAAGTCCTAATTTGCTTACCTGGATGCGTTGCTTAGGAACCCCCTTGTAAAATCATGAACCCTTAGTGTTTGTGTCGTGAATAGAGTTAGTCATGAGTTGAAGTCTTTGTAATAGGTGTATTGAAAAGTGGCTTGTAATAGGTGTATTACAAGTTAGCGAGGGATTAAGAATTTAATTCCTAGATTACATAGGTTGTAATCTAAAAGTTTCTCATAGTAAAGTTGAAATCCTACCAGTGTAGATCGTTATTTTTTATCCCCTCGAGCAAGAATTTTTCCACGTAAAAACTCCATGTTTTATTAATTTACTGTTTTATAAGCATTGATATTCATTTTTATCTCTCTGCTCTCTCTCTCTAACGTCTCTCTCATCCCATCTCTCTAACACCCCTATCACCGGACCTCCGGTGACCACCGGACTAGGTAAGACCCCTACCACCACCCCACCCCACCCCCATCCCACCCTACCCCAGTCTTCTTTCCCTCTCTTTCTCTTTCCTGCTTTGGATCTCCTTCTTTATTTCTTCTTCTCAGAAAAACTCGTCTTTCTCCTTTTCTATTCACTTTATTAGCCTTTATCCTCTTCATTGTTGTTATTCTTACAGTGAAGTCTCCAGCAAGGACTAAACCAAAATATTCTCCACTTTACTTCTTTAATGTGGGTCGTTCTTATCTCTTTACTTTTTATTTTGTTAAAGGGAAATAGTAATCAATTTTAAATAGCTTTGGAAAATAAAAATAATTCATAGGTTTTCCAAATAAACTACCATAACATTCTTCAAGCGTATAACTTTTTCCAAAAAAATTGATTTAGAATTTGATTGGCAGTTAAAACAGCGACCGTTCTTCTTGCATTCATACTGATATATTTGTTCATTTCTTTTGTTTATTATGAGAAATTAGCAACATTTGTTAGTTGATTGTGTAGTTCTCTGCTTTTTCCCTGTATTTCTCTGTTACTGTTAGGGCTACACCAGTGGTAGCAGTGATAGCCCTTTTGTTTTTTGGGTAGAAGCATTTTATGTGTTTTCAGGGAAATTCTCGAAGTTGTTGGAGACAAGTTGGGCGCACGAGCACTAGCAAAGGAGAGCAACCTGGATGAGCGACTGCAACGGGCGGTAGGGAGCAGTGCGTGAGTGCACAACTACATCGAGTACAACAAATCAACACAGGTTTGGTTCTCAGGAGTTGGTACCTCCCGTTATACTATTTACCTTTGGTGTTAGCTAAATTGATGTTACTTTAGTTCACAATAGTTCAATCTTTCAACTAGGTACTTGTAGTCACTTGTTTCCTTCTAGTTTGAATCGTTATCCATTGGGCAATAGTGAGTCTTCTTTAGATTTGCTGTAGGTGTAGTGGCTGCTGTCTGGGATGATAGATTAAGGGCATGTCCTCGGGTGGGGCAGAGTGTGGGGTCGTGGTCAGGGTGTGGGATGGGAGACAGGGGAGGTAAAGGGGGCAAGAGATCCTATAGGTTGAGAATCGGGTCATGGAACATAGGTTCGCTAACGAGTAAGTCTATAGAGTTGGCGAAGATACTCCAGAAGAGAAAGATTAATATAGCGTGTGTCCAGGAGACTAGGTGGTTTGGATCGCGGGCGAAAAACGTGGATGGGTATAACTTATGGTACTCTGGAGTCCTGAGGGGTAAGAATGGAGTGGGTATCCTGGTAGATAACCACCTTAGAGAGTCGGTTGTAGATGTCAAGCGGGTGAATGATAGACTAATGACTATTAAATATGTGGTGGGTGAGTGTACTGTAAATGTCGTTAGCGCGTACGCGCCACAAGTAGGCTTGGATAAGGAGATTAAAAGGCACTTTTGGGAGGGGTTGGATGACATCGTTCGTAGTATTTTGCCTTCCGAGAGGTTATTCATCAGAGGAGATTTCAATGGTCATATTGGGTCCTCTGCAGGTGGGTATAATGAGGTGCATGGAGGCTTTGGTTTAGGGGAGCGGAATGGAGGGGGAACTTCACTATTGGACTTTGCCAAGGCATTCGATCTAGTGATTTCGAACTCAAGTTATCTGAAGCGGGATGAGCATTTGGTTACTTACAAAAGTTCGATGGTGAAGACTCAGATTGACATCTCCTCCTCAGGAGATGCGACAGAAGGTTATGCGAGGATTGCAACGTTATCCCAGGTGAGACCCTTGCAACGCAACATAGGCTGTTGGTGATGGACATTGGTACTAGGATAAGGAGGAGGAAGAGGTCAGTACGAGTCCGTCCAAGGATTAGGTGGGATGCCTTGACTAAGGATAAAGACCAGAAGTTGGAAGGAAGGTTATCGGCAATGGGAGCTTGGAGAAGTAGTGGGGACGCAAACACTACATGGTCGACGACGACTGACTCTATAAGGAAGGCGGCGAGAGAGGTGTTAGGAATATCTTCGGGATGTATCGGTGGCCACAAAGGAGACTGGTAGTGGAATGCAGTTGTCCAAGGTAAAGTGGAAGCAAAGAATGATGCGTACAAGAAGCTGGTAGGGAGCACTGGAGAGGAGGAGAAGAGAGAGAACAGTAAGAGATATAGGGTAGCTAGGAAGGAGGCGAAGATGGCAGTAACGAAGGCTAAGACGACAGCTTTTGCTCATCTGTATGAGGAACTAGGGAACAAAGGAGGGCAGAAGAAGTTATTCCAACTTGCTTAGGTGAGAGAGAGGACGGCTTGGGATCTAGACCAAGTGAGGTGCATAAAGGATGATGTCGGCAAAGTTTTGATGGGTGATGACCAGGTTAAGAGGAGATGGCAAACTTACTTTCATAAACTTCTAAATGAATAAGGGGATCGGGATATTGTACTAGGTTAATTAAGGAATGCCAACAACCCCCATGAATTAAGTTATTGTAGGGACATTGAGGCTGATGAGGTCTTGAAGGCAATGCGCAAGATGAGGAGGGGCAGAGCTACTGGACCAGATGAAATTCCGGTCGAACTTTGGAGGTGTATGGGTAAAGTAGGCTTGGAATGACTGACTGGGTTGTTTAATGTAATATTCAAGACTAATAGGATGCCTGAAGAGTGAAGGTGGAGTACAATGGTTTTGTTGTATAAGAACAAAGGTGATATCCAGAACTGTAACAATCATATGGGTATCAAATTACTGAGTCATACCATTAAAGTCTGGGAGAGAGTGGTAGAAATGAGAGTGCGAAGGACGGTGTCTATTTCAGATAACCAGTTCGGGTTCATGGCCGATCTACCATGGAAGCTATCCACCTTATT
The DNA here is from genome assembly GCA_026770625.1 of Nicotiana glauca. NCBI lineage: Eukaryota > Viridiplantae > Streptophyta > Magnoliopsida > Solanales > Solanaceae > Nicotiana > Nicotiana glauca. The sequence goes on along the minus strand of MU700570.1, from coordinate 210,782 downwards.
AGGAGGGTGGTGGAACAATACAGGTATAAGAAGAAGGATCTCCACATGGTGTTTATCAATCTAGAGAAAGCGTATGACGGGGTTCCTAGGGAGGTATTATGGAGCTGCTTAGAGGCTAAAGGAGTCCCGGTTGCCTACATTAGGGTGATTAAAGATATGTATGAAGGAGCTAAGACACGGGTTAGGATAGTAGGAGGTGACTCCGAGAATATTTCGATTGTTACGGGGTTGCACCAAGGGTCTGCGTTAAGCCCTTTCCTATTTTCCTTGGTGATGGATGCCATAACGCAACGTATTCAAGGGGAGGTGCCATGGTACATGCTATTTGTTGATGACATAGTCCTAATCGACGAGACACGACGCGGTTCAATGAGAGGCTAGAGGTTTGGAGACCTGCCCTTGAGTCTAAAGGTTTTAGGTTTAGCAGGACAAAGACGGAATACCTCGAGTGCAAATTTGGGGCCGATCCGACGGAAGCAAGAGTGAAAGTGAGGCTTGACTCGCAAGTCATCCCAAAGAGGGGTAGTTTCAAGTACCTTGGGTTAGATATTCAGAGGATTGGGGAGATCGACGAGGATGTCACACACCGTATAGGGGTGGGGTGAATGAAGTGGAGGTTAGCGACGGGAGTCTTGTGTGACAAGAAAGTGCCACCGTTACTAAAAGGTAAGTTTTATAGAACAGTGGTTAGGCCTGCTTTGTTGTATGGGACCGAGTGTTGGCCGGTTAAGAACTCACATGTCCAGAAGATGAAAGTAGCAGAGATGAGGATGTTGAGGTGGATGTGCGAGCATACAAGGATGGATAAGATTAGGAATGAAGATATTTGAGAGAAGGTGGCGTGGCCCCCATAGAAGACAAGATGCGGGAAACAAGACTCAGAAGGTTCAGGCACATTCAGAGGAGGAGCACTGATGCACCAGTAAGGAGGTGTGAGCGACTGGCTGTGGTGGGCACGGGGAGAGGAAGAGGGAGACCTAAGAAGTATTGGGGAGAGGGGATCAGGCAGGACATGACACGACTTAAGATTTCTGAGGACATGGCCCTTGACAGGGAATTGTGGAGGTCGAGCATTAAGGTTGTAGGTTAGGGGGAAGTTGTGAATATTTCTATATTTCTACAGTGCGCTAGACTGAGACTATCCAGTTAGGAGTTAGGCTTAGGATGCGACTGATCAGCTACTGATGCAGGGCTTTATCCGTTGGATATTTGTATACCTTCCATCTTTTTCGTATTTCCTATATCGTTATACACTTGTTATTTTGTGTTATTTTATGGTATGTATATTATGTTATTTTATTATGACTCTATTGATAGTATTAACATATTGTTTCTTGTTGCTTTCTTGAGCCGAGGGTCTCCTGGAAATAGCCTCTCTGCCCCTCGGGGTAGGGGTAAGGTCTTCATAAATATTACCCTCCCCAGACCCCACTTGTGGGATTATACTGGGTTGTTGTTGTTGTTGTGTACTTTTTTATAAGCATTCTCAGGGAAAACTCATAGAGAACTTGGTCTCTATATAGTTTGGAGGACTCATATGTTCTATCAATTGGTATCAGAGCGAGTTCTTTATATATGGTTAACACCTAGGAAGGATCCTTATAGATGCTCTACCAAATTTTGAAGAAGTTCAATCTACGTATAGACCGCCCAGGTTCAATGGGTAATACTATGGGTGGTGGAAGACGAGAATGCATGATTTTATCATGTAAAAAGACTATGAGTTGTGGGATGTTATATGATGGTCCTTATGTCACAATAAAAAAGGCCGGAGACCCTCCAATGACGATGCCAAAGACCAGAAAAGAGTATAATGATGCAGATAGGAAAGCTGTGGAGATATATTTGTGTCCTAAGAAAATTTTGGTATGTGGCATAGGACCTGATGAATACAACAGGATCTTAGCTTGTCAATCCGCCAAGGAAATATCGGAAGCTTTGCAAACAACAAATGAAGGAACCACCCAAGTAAAGCAATCTAAAATTGATACACTCACCACTAAGTATGAGCTCTTTAGGACGAAGGACGATGAATCTATTCAAGACATGCACACAAGATTAACTTCCATCAAAAATGAGCTACACTCGCTCGATGAAATCATCCCTAGCAACAAGATTGTGAGAAAAATTCTCAGTGTCCTGCCTAGTTCGTCTGAGAGCAAAGTGAGTGCCATTACTGAAGCAAAGGATGTGAAAGCCATAACTATAGATGAGCTAGTTGGAAAAAACCTACAAAATGAAGAAGAAGAAGAAGAAGAAGGACAGTGAAAGAAGAGAACCAAAAAAGGAAAAGAACCTGGTACTCAAAGCTGAAGACAATGACTCAAGTGAAGAGGATTGTGACATGGCTTACCTAACCAAAATATTTCAAAATATGGTCAGAAGGTACGGAGGGATACCAAAGAGAGAAAGTTCCAACAGACCAAAGCATTATGACATTTATCATAAGTGTGGAAAGCCACGGAACTTTATCAAAGATTGTCCTCTCCTGAAGCAAGAACACTTTAAGTACAACCTTGATAAAGCAACCAAAAGGAACCGAGTTCCTAATAAGTGATTCAAAAGAAAGAAAGACGCTGACAACGTTGTAAAAAAAGCTCTTACAGCATGGAAGATTCCTCAGGTGAGTCTGAAGAAGAAACTGATGCAGGTGATACTTCCATGATGGCAGTTGAAAGTGAAGAAAATGAACAAGATTCAATATTTGCTCTAATAGCTCAATCAGTCGATGATAAAGAAGATGAAAATGATGAAGTAAACTTCAGGGATGTTCAGAGAAATCTAAAATCCTACTCTCCAAAGAAACTCATGTCATTAGCCAATGTATCAATTGATGCCTATCATAGTCTTGTAGATGATAAGGATGCCTTGGCCATAGAACTAGGAGATGCTGAGTAGACCAAAGATGACTTGATAGTTTCTGTGGTTGATTTCAAGGAAACTATAGATAATCTGGAAATGAAAAGACGGTACTAACTGAGAAAATCACTAGTGTAGAACATGAAAGAGATGATCTGGTGGTTGTCGTAGTTGACTTGAAAGAAACCATTAAGAATATAAATAAAAAAAGAATGCATTGGTGGAGAAAGTGACTATTATTGATCAGGAAAGAAATGACCTCTTAATAGTAATTGCAGACTTAAGGGAACTATAGAGGAAATTGCAGCTGTGTGTAGGCCTGGAAATTCTGAAAGGGAAAGAGATAGCTAGTGAGAGACACATTAAGCTTGAAAATGAGTTAAATGCCATGAGAACTAGTTTGTGTGCAGAACTTGAGAAAAATAGGCAGCTCCAAGCAGAATTAGAAAGAGTAAAAAATGATCTTGAAAAGTTCCTTAAGTGGACCTGGTCCTCAGAAACTATTACTACCATGTATATTAATAAAGATGGAAACAGGATGGGAATAGGGTTTCAAAGGGAAAGAACTCCTTACAACCCCCATAGCAAGTATGTTGTTGTATCAGATAATTGGCTTTGTGTACCCACTGTGGGAACAATGGGTATTTCAAAAAAATTGCCTAGCCAGGGTCCAGTCAGTTCAGAAAAACAAAATATTTGCTAAAAAGGTAACTACTGAAAAGGGACCAGGTGCCACCCATAAAAAACGTATGTTACCTGCATAGACCAAAAGATCTCTTATTCATCCTCTTGACTACTACAAGGGATCCAAACTTGTTCGGCTTCCTAAAACTAACTCTTGATTTCTTTGTGCATGGGACATAATTAACTAGTTTGAGTGCAAAGTGGAGGAGAAAAAAGATACATCTTTGTAGTAGTAGATGACTACTCCATATTCACTTGGAATCTGTTCATCAGAACAAAAGATGAAACTTTTGAAGTTTTTGTAGCTTTTGTGGAGAAAATTCAAGTGAAGATGGATTTAGAAGTAGCCTACATAAGATCATATCATCGGACAGAATTTGAGAATGCCAAGTTTGATGTTTCTGCGATGAGAATGGCATTACCCATAACTTCTTCGTCCACAGAACTCCACAGAAAAATGTATTTGTGAAAAGGAAGAATATAACTCTTGAAGAAATGGCCAGGACAATGCTGATCGATAATGGAATTGCGAAGAATTTCTAGGCTAAAGCTGTTAACACTGCCTACTACTTGTGAACGTGTGCATGATCAGGTCTCTCTTGAACAAAACTCCCTATGAGTTACTTAATGGAAGGAAGCCTAAGTTGAATCTCTTAAGAACATTTGGGTGCAAATGCTATGTTCTCAATAATGGAAATGATTAATTTGGAAAATTCGATGCCAAAAGTCATGAAGCAATCTTCTTGGAATATTTCTCTCAAAGTAAAGCCTACAAAGTCTACAATAAGAGAAATCAGTATGTCGAGGAGAGTGCACTGTAATCTTTGATAAGTCCTATCTTTCTTGTAAGAGAAGTAACAAGGGTGATCAAGATGCAGAGCCTTTTCTAGTTCCGGGTGAAGTCATAGATATGGAAAACGGAAAGGCAAACATGATAAGTCAAGTAAAGAAGCCAAGTGAAGACAATATAATTTATGTAATTGGAGAGGAAACATGTACCACAATCACAACCACTAAAGCTGAATAAAGAGTGGTTGATGCATTGCAAAGTACTCCACAGGCAGCTGAGAGAAGAATGCAAGGGAACCTATGTGAAGAATTTAGGGCAACATCTAGTGTGGTGTGTGAAGAATTTTCCAAAGTCATGTGAGGTGAGTTTGAGATGAGCATGATGGGTAAGTTGAACTTCTTCTTGGGTCTTCAAGCGAAGCAGTCGACAAATGGTACATTCATCTATCAACAAAAATACATCGAGGAGCTTCTGAAGAGGTTTTGATATGGAAGCATCAAAAGTATATGATAATCCCATTGCACTGCTACTCGACTGGACATGGATGAATTTGAATCTTCCATAAATCAAACCATGTATAGAGCCATTATTAGGTCTCTTCTCTACCTCACTACTAGCTGACCTGATATTGTCTTTATTGTGGGGCTATGTACAAGGTTTCAATAAAATCCCAAGGAATCTCATCTGAAGGTTGCCAAAAGAATTTTGAGATATCTTAAGGGAACACAGGACCTGTTCCTGTACTATCCTTCAGGTGCAACTTTAATCTTGTTGGGTATGCTAATGCTAATTATGCAGGTTATATTGTGAACATGAAAAATACTTCTGGAATGGCTCACTTCCTAGGATCATGTATAATCTTATGGTGCAAAAGGAAGAAAAATTCAGTGGATCTTTCAACAGATGAAGCAGAATATGTAGCTGCAACTTCTTCCTGTGCTCAGCTCCTATTTATCAAACAACAATTGGAAGACTTTGGTGTGTACATTGACTGTGTACCTCTTCTATGTGATAATACAAGTGTACTAAACATGGCCAATAACCCAGTTCACCATAAAAGAACCAAGCACAATGATGTGAGACATCATTTTCTGAGAGACAATGTGGAGAAAGCGCTTCATAAAGTTTTACAGTACAGAAGACCAAATTGCAGATTTCTTCGCCAAAGCTCTAAGAAGAGAATAATTTAACAGAAATAGGCTGGAGCTGGGGCTAATAAAGCCTAATTGAGAACCTGATTACCATCAGTTGGCTATGAAAGCCACTTTTAGGTAACATTAGCTAAAGTGCTTTTCGGCCAAGTTTAAGTCACTTCAATACCATTACAGGTAGACACACATGATGATTATAGAAACTGTAGATGCACTGCATGGATGGTAAAAGAGGATTGAAAATTTCAAAGGCAAGTCAAGAACCTTGTTCTTGTACCACATGTTAGTAGTCTTATGACTTTTCATACATATCTTAAAAAGATGCAAAAAATGATTGCCATGTCACCTACCTTTTCAAACCCTGTATGTCACGTCTTTTCATTTTAAATCCTTTCATCTCCATTTGAAATATTGCAACTCCCCACATATCTACATCCATTTCAGAACTGGTTTCTCTCTCCCTCCCTCATAATTACTTCTTCTTCCATTAAAACCCTCTCTTCTTCTTGAACGATCATATCTCTCTTTTCAGTCCTTCTCCAAAATTCTCAACTTTATCCTTGCCATGACTGAAAATCAATCAATGATCCCCTTCTTAGTTGAGGAAACCTTAGAGAAAACATTGATTCTTCTGTCTCTAAAAAGCAGTCTCCCACTATCCTTGTCTCAACCATCACTGAAGAAGACACTTCTAACCCATATTCTCATGCTCCCTCTAGTTCGACTCTTTCAGACCTCTCTCTCACTCAAAATGTTGAGCACTCAGAAACCCCAAAATTTGACAAATCCTTCGTCCCTATCGCCTAAGAGTTTCACAAGCCAAAGCAAATGTGGAGAGAATAGGGTAAAATGTCGCAGACAGTAGAAGTCTCAAAAGTGAGTATTGATCAATCTACAGTTGTTCCTGCTTTTGAGTCTGTGGTAACCATAGAGTCTCTAGAGAAAGTGGCCGTCAAAAAATATACTGGTAATATATGCTGATGGAATAACATATGAAGTGATCTCTAATATGTCTGAGTCTCAGAGGAATAAGACACATGGGTCAATTGAAGAAGGAGCTCTAGTCCTTTTTGAAAACTCTGCAGCGGCAGAAACTACTAGGACTCCTCGTGAAGGACCTGGCCCCTCTCCAGAGGAAAAGGGTCAAGGATCCTCTTCCCAGGTTAGTTTTGCCCATGCTATCTATCCACTCTTCGCTGTTGAGCCATTGGAAATTTTGATTCCTGAGATGAGGTCTAGTGATGAAGAAGATCAAGATAATGTTGCTCTAGATGCTTTTATTGTCAAAAGAAGGGCAATAAACACCACTGAGTCTTCTGCTAAGTGCACTACTACTAGGTTTCAAGCAAGAGAGGCTTATGAGTTTGCCCTACAAAAGAGCAAAAGGAGCAGTAAGAAGAAAAAGAAGAGGATGGTGAAAAATGGAGAAGTGGTATGTGACAAGGACATTCCTGTGGTGGAAGTTAATGAGAAAGAAACAATGGAACGTAGTTCCTTGGTTAAAAGACTCCATAAGAAGAAGCAATCTGCTTTAGAGGAAGGTGTTACTATGCCTAGTTCAAGATCAGCCAAAAGTGGTGGAAAGTTGAAAGATGTTATGAGTGAACAGTCATTTTCTGATGAGGATGTGCTGGACAAGTCAAGTGAAAAAGGCAAATCGAGTGTGAAGCCTGGAAAGAGGAAGTTGGAAACTATGAGGGAACCTGATTCTGCAAAGAGAGTGAAGAATGAGAGTATGTCTGCTAAAGAATGACTGAGGACCCAAAAGGTTTTGTGGGGTCGCACTTTTGACCCAGTAATCTCTGAATGGCCAGAATGAGAAAAATAATTGAGCCGGTCGAGTTTCAATAGTGGGGGCATCTGTTCAAAGTAGATGTGCCTAAGGTCTATGAGAATGAGGTCGAAAGCTTCTATGCCGACCTATTTCCTCTTGACACTGACCATATTTGTGCCTTGGTTAATGGACTGGATATTCTGTTGGATGCTACCTTACTTGGGGACATTCTTAAGGTCCTTGCTGATGGTAAGTCGTCTGTGAAGAATTTATGTGGGTCAAATTTCAGAAATGTTATTGTGAGGGAAGGTGTAGCCCAGCAGGGGGAACGGGTTCACAAGAAATCCTAGCTTCCCGTTTATCAGTTATTGTTTGAGCTGGTGAACAAGATTCTTCTACCCCGTGCTGAGAGAATGCCCATTCCTTTCAAATCTGACGTATATCTGATGGAAGCATTGGATAAATTTAAACTTGTGAACTTGCCCGCCATCATGATTGAGTATATGCAGAAGGTGGCGACTTTCAAGGATGGAAATCGGGGTCTTCCATATGGGTTCTTCTTATGTAAGTATTTAATTTCTTCAAAGTGCCATTGGGACAGTCCAAAGTAAGGACCAAAAATTAGACCTTCGCTCAAGCAACTTTGGAGGAATGTGAGTGTATCAAAAAGAATGGAGGGGTAGGCAATCCTTCAGTGACCAGTTTCTGGATTAATTCAGTTCTTATTTTGTTGATATTGGCAGTTATATTTTTGTTTCTTTTGTGGTATGGATGAGATGTACTTGTACTGCTCACGCTGAAATCTATCTAATTTAAGACTTTGCTGTATAGCAAAGGCATATATTTTATAAAAACTATCCTCTTTTTGTTGTTTAATGCTTATGTTTCTTTGTTTCTCTTTTCTATCATGTTGTGTGCACATATGTGGCATGAGTTAGCTAGGCTAGACTTTTTTATGCTGATTTCATGTTTGTGTATTTTCAATGATTCCAAAAAGGGAAGTATAAAGACTGTGAAACTTGTGAAGTTCCTGTTACTTCATGTGTATAATTGGGAAACATGGATCTAATTAAAGGGAAGTATAGAGTCAGAGGGAACTTATGAAGTTCCCATTACTTCATCTAGTTAATTTTTCTCTAAACATATGTTATCAAATTCTAAGTTTATCATCATCAAAAAGAGGAAAATTGATAGGTTTAAAATGCCTTAGTTTTATATTTTAATGATCTAACAAACTTATTGTCAAAGAACCAGATAAGGAACCTGACTCACTTGGTACACAACTCAAATCAACAGATTCCAGCTAATGAGGACTGCTATCATTTCAGAAGATAGAGAATCAACACAGGGACCTGATACCCTTGTGTTTCCTTGACAGTAGTACAAAGTCAACTGTCTACAGCTAGTAAGTGACTGCCTCCACTGTACATCGAAACAGTGCAGTGCAGGTTCTGCAGTCACTTCTCATTTGACTTACCAAGTGATTATATCATTAAAGTGATGTCATCCATGTTGTATTAACTTTAAACATTATAGCAAAAAATCACTAGAACACATGAGAATTTACTTAAGCATTCAAGCATACCAACCGTTCACTAATCAAGCATTCAATTCTCAAGTGCATCAAGAACAAATTTTAACACAACTACGTACCAGTTCCTAAAGCTAGTATCTTGTTGTCCTTAGTTGATTTGTAACTTTGTAATTGTTATTTATTGTAATTCCTAATTTGCTTACCTAGAAGCGTTGCTTAGGAACCCCCTTGTAAAATCATAAACCCTTAGTGTTTGTGTCGTGATTAGAGTTAGTCATGAGTTGAAGTCTTTGTAATAGGTATATCGCAAAGTTGCTTGTAATTGGTGTATTACAAGTTAGTGAGGAATTGAGAGTTTAATTCCTAGATTTCATAGGTTGTAATCTAAAAGTTTCTCATAGTGAATTTGAAATCCTACAATTGTAGGTCGTTATTTTTTATACCCTTGAGCAGGGATTTTTCCATGTAAAAATTCCCTGTCTTATTTAATTACTGTTGTATTAGCATTCTCAGTGGAAACATATAGATGACCAGGTCTTTATATAGTTTGGTGGACTCATATATTCTATCATTAAAGTCCGTTGTCCAAGAATATATGCTAGCATAAGTGATAGACAAGAGGCACGAGATTCGTGGAGCCCCTAAAGCCTTACGAGTCCTATCAAATGAGAAGTCGACCATAAATACGACTCCCAAAGATTTCGAAGTACTGGGAAGTTAAATATTTTCCAGATGGACTGAGGACATCATCCTTTTGCACGTCTGCTATGGAACAACATTTTTAACACTCAAGTCGATTACTAGTCTTAGTGTTCTTCTTGAATTTTTTAGTTTATGTGCATTAGAAAATCTAGTTGTAATCAATATTTCATTCATAATCTATTAGTTGGTGTAAGTGTTTGAGTAACCTGTAATTCATTCAAATAGTTGAAGTAGGATAATTTTGGGGGTATTGATTTACAAGTTTTATAATCAGCACATTTGACTCATTTATTTTAGTGAAATTGAAGTTAAAATTCTACGTGGTAGGTCGTGATTTTTGCACCTTTCAACTGAGTGATTTTCCACGTAAATTATTATCTTGTTTTTACTGTTTATTCTGTTTACACTTAAGGAGTAAGGCAAAAATATTACTCCCTCCGTTCCAATTTATTTAAACCTGTTTGACTGGGTACAGAAAAAATAAAGACTTTTAGTATTTGTGGTTCAGAGTATTTGTGTGGTTATAAAAGCTTCTCATTAAGGGTAGAATTGTAATTTTAAGCTAAATTATTTTCAAATTTAAAAAGGGATCATTCTTTTTGTAACTGACCAAAAAAAAATTCACATAAACTGAAATGGAGAGAGCAGTGGCGGATCCACACTACAAATGATGGTGCACTTGCACCCATCCTGTTTGGAGCCATAAGCTAGTATTTCTATATAATTTTGTAAAGATTTTGACGTGTAGTGCAATGTGAACCCATGGTCAACAATTGGTGTTAGGTCCTATGTTCAGATTCTTCGGCCACATATTTTATTTCGTTTTTACCTCTTATCTTCTTCTCTTTTCTCTAATCTTCTGCTCTATTACTTCATGTTTGAGATTTGTTTCTATCTGAAGCTACTCTAAATTTATTCTACCGGAGTGAATAAAAGATCCAAGGGATAAGACTTAATCATATTATTTATTCAAAAAAAATTTAATACAAACAAATAGTTTGACTTTTAGTAAGTAATTCACATATAAATAATTAGTCATATGCTTTAAGGGCTTTTCGATGTTTAGGTGCTTCTTTTTAAATTGAAACGTGCACAAGCTTCAATATTTACAGCATTATTTTTCATTAGCATTTTGCTTTTCCTTTTTACTTAATACAGTAAGAACCCAATCGATTTATGATCATATTATTTAATAATGATATAACTAATATTATTAATGATATAAAATACAAATTTAAATTTACGAGATTTGGAGTTAATCTCGTTAAATAATAGCAGAATTGACCAGCCGTAAACACTATGACAAATTTTAACCTTACGTTAAAGCTAGTGGTGCACCTATGATCTTAAAATCCTGGATCCGCCTTTGGGAGGGAGTGTGTTTTTTAGTAAGTTAGGAAGGCAATCAATCTTACAAAAATGCACTTTCAAGCTAAGATGATCTGACACTCACAAAAAAAAAAAATGCAATCGTAAAAAAGGATCTCTTCCTCTCTCTTCTTACGTCACTCCCACGCCAAAAACAACAAATAAAAGTTCAAGGCAAACCTTCTTGTAATTGGAAACGAAACGAAACCAAAAAGGAATCAGAAATTAAACCCAAACTGCAAAGAAATTCGAAAATGATCATTAGCGCATTTGGCTGGAAAGTGAGTGTTGTCCCAACACGTTAACAGTTATCGTCAAGAAGGAAAAATAAAAGTGAGAATTTGTTCGATCTAACATTACTCCCACACGGGACACCTTTGATCAATTCTCCTCGTCAGCAACCTTTTCCGTCAGAACTTATCGCACTGAACTTGTCTAGTGTAGTTTGCATTTTCTGTATGATTTACAAGCTATTATAAAGTAAGCAAATTACCTAGTGCGCACCCAAAGGTTAGTTTCCCGAGAATTTTCCAAAAAAAAAAAAAAGAAATATGGGTCAACTCTACCTTTATTTAAAATCATGAGTTCTTCATGATTTGAATGGAAAGATAGTACTCCATTTCCAATTTAATTGGCACAGTATTCTTTTTAGTATATCCCAAACGAATGATATTTTTTACCTTTAGAAAAATTTAACTACGGCTTATCTTAGACAAATTTTAAGAATGATTTATTCTTTTTTTACTCTGTATTTGGTCAAACAAAGCCGGAGTATAACGTAGTTGATCACTTTTGGTACATACAAATAAGTGCGAAAAAGCCTTTGTATAAACAGTTTGCGTCATTTTCCTTTCTTTTGAAATTTTGGTCACTGAGGGCAGGAAAGCTTGACGGACCTTTTCAGTGGGGTTCTTATATTTTTTCTGTGCCAAAATTGAGCAATTAGTAGGTTAACAAAAAGAAAATTGAATAGGAGAAAAAGGTTCTCGGGGGAATATGGCTAATCTGCATTGGAAAATATGGAAATCTATTTCTCGGGGAGAACTTTTAATTCTAAGTTTATCATTATCAGAAAGGAAAAATTTGATAAGTTATGTGCGCTTTTGTTTTAATAATTTAACAAACTTCATATGAGTACCAGATAGAGAATCTGATACAAAGCCTCTCTGTTCTCAAAACAATAAGTCACATGTCTGGAACAAGTTTTAATGAAATCAATTATAGGAATGACTATCAGTTCCTCCGATCACAGTACAAGTCAACTATTTACATCTGTTAAAGCTGGTGCATTGCTGACGAACAATGCAGAAGTCACTGTTGAAGCATGTTGTGTACAATACAGTTGCTGGCATCATCCTAGTGACCTCACTTGTATGTTCCCAACATGAGACAATGGATTAGATACACTTGCAAACTCTAAAATACAATTTACTCTTAAGTGTGTAGCCGCATCGAAGAACAAAGTAACGACATAACGAAAGACCAGATCCCAATAGTACATTGTGTGTAATATTGTTATATATTTGTTAATGTATGTGGCTCAATTTATGTGGCTAAAAATCTCCAAGCACGATCTCCATTGTTTAGATTGGAGAACAAGATGTTACCAGGGCCAGCCGAAGGATATATAACGCTTAAAGGCATTGCTTTAGATCTTGAGAGGCCCCTTATTTATTACTATTATATATTTTTATAAAGTTATCAGTAATAAAATGATTCCAAATTTTATACTTCTATTGTTGGAATGTAATTTAACATCTTCAGTTGAATGAACTTGAATTTATAAACATAGACTATGAAGAGAGAAGCAATTTGATGACGATATTAATGAAACTATGAATCTTTATCTTGATTTTTTTTTAGAATTGATTATATTTGTTATACATAATGTATGCAGTTATTTTTTCACTTCAAAATAGAACTAAACTATTTAAAATGTATAAAATTATTTTTACATTCTACTTAGTAGTAAAAATTTGAGATGAGATGATGAACATATTGAAAAAGCATTGCAAGTAATTTAATTTTTTCTAAAGATATTACCCAAGTTTATGTGAGTATAGTTATATTTTCGTTGGTGGAAACTCAATAAGCCACAAGGAAATGGATAACCAATCGACGTGCATGCAACATGGTTCTAGTACCTAATAAAAAATTATTTAAAAACTTACGGTTTCCTATTAAGGTTTTGACTTTAAGCTGCACTTTCTGTTGAGCCGCCTCTAAATGTGACCAACGCCTAAAAAAAAATTTCATTTCTATGCGACTCTGAATCTCTCTCCTCTCTTCTTTTTCTTGTCAAAACAGCTGCTCCCTTTGTCTTCTTAGATCACAGTCAACACCAAAAACAACCAAAAGGAGAAGCTAGGTAAAGCTCTGAAACCTTCTTGTAATCGGGAATGAATAATCATTAGTTCCTCCTCATTTTATAAACTGAACACAAACTGAACAAAAAGAAATTCCAGAATAGTCATTAGTTCATTTAGCTGGAAAGGTGGCTGTGGTCCCAACAGATATAACAGTTATCATTGTTAAAATTATGTACCATTTTATAAGTATAGTCCAACCTCTACGTAGCAACCTCGTTTGTTCTGAATATTTTTGGATATTATAGCAAAGTACTGTTATATAGAGCATATTATTATAACATAACATGAAAATTAATTCCGAAAAAACTTAACTTTTATAGTAAAGTATTATTATATAGAGATATCGTTATAGAGAGGTCATATAAATGAGAATAACTGGGTTTTGTCATCCTCATAGGGTTAATACAGGAATTCAGACTTAAATGTTGTGAAATTGCTACACGTGGCCGATGTAGTTGCTTTTTCCCTGAATATCTATTTTTTTCGATCATTCATTTTCGAGGTAGTTTAACAAATACGCGGGAGGAAAGTATTTACCCGTCCCTACTCATTACATTTTTTCCTACCTATTTTTTTAATACCCAGCCAATTCAAGCTACTATACACCAAGCTAATTCAAGCCAAGCCAATTCAACCCAAGTCAACCCAAGTCAAACCTAATCAAGCCAAGCCAAGCCAAGTTAAGTCATTTCAAACCAAGCCAAATCAAATTAAGCTAAGTTAAATGGGTAAAAACCGTTGAAATGTGTGTGAGTAAGTATGGGTAATTAGTTTTCATTGAATAGGTATATATTATAAATAGTTTTCAAATGATTAAAAAAGAGTAATTAGTTTCAGCTCAATGGATACTTTTGTCACGACCCGGAATTCCTACCGCCGGGACCGTGATGGCGCATAACATCATACTTGCTAGGCAAGCCAGCATTAGAGTATTATTAACGAATTTCCCTTACGTTTCAATGATTAAAAGTAAACAACTAAAACAAGTAGAAATAATTGCGGAAGTAAGTAAAAAACCTCTTTGTTTATATACTACTGCCAATACTATTGCTATTACTATCCAGAATCCAGCGTCACAATCCACTGAGACACTATGATTTCCTTCAAACGTTAGTCTGAAAGAAATTATAATTGTTTTGGAAATAAAAAAAAACAATACTACAGAAATGTAGTAGGGGACGCCAGGGCTTGCGGATGCCAACAGGACTACCTTGGGTCTCCAAACCGTGTGACCTAAAGCCAACCTCTCAATCAGCCACTGCATGCTCCGAAATCTGCACAGAAAGTGCAGATTACATTATCAGTACAACCGAGCCATGTACTTTTAAGTGCCGAGCCTAACCTCAATGAGGTACGAGGCTACAACGGGAAAAATTGCAATATAACATGCATACAGTGTATCATAAAAGTAGAAAGACGAACGGAATAAAATAAGACAGTAACATGTAAGAAATGAATACAGAACTCAAGTATCTTATCAGTAACCAGCTATAACCAATCCTTAAGTGAAATGCAAAACCACAAAATATCTTACACAGTAGAAGAAAGATACATAACAACATAAACTAATGCGGCATGCATCCCGATCCCACCATATAATCGATATCAATATGAATATTTACCCTTATTACTCCATATCAATCCACCCTTATTCCTCCTACTGAGGCGTGCAACCCGATCCTACCATATAATTGCAATTCACCCTTATTCCTCCTCAATATATCACCCTTATTCCTCCTGTTGCGGCGTACAACCCTTGCGGCGTACAACCCGATCCCACCATATCAGTACCAATTACTCAATAAGAACAGAAATTTTACAATTTAACTCAAAACTCTCCACAAAATTAAAACCTCAAAACAAAGCGAACGGAAAATTTGTACATTATGAAACTTCACACAATTAATACTACTCAGCGAAACCAATCCAAAATATACCATAAAACACCAATAAACCAGCTTAAACCAATAATACGAGACAATGAAACTATGTGATATCTAATACCTTCAACAACAAAAATCAATATTTGACTAGTAGCAATTAAACATGGAGATATCAGTAAAGCATGTAATAATTAAAGCAGGGAAGACAATATAACAAGAACGGGAAATAAACAGGCAAAACAGATAAATTAGTGGCGCATAGGTACTCGTCACCTCACCTATACACCACTCACATAGATTTTTCGCATAACAATTAAGTCAAAGTCCTAATCCTCAAGTCAAAGTTAGACCCAACACTTACCTCGATCCGCAGGCCACTCACTGTCAATTACTGTTTTCCTCTAGATTCCACCTCCAAACCAATCGTATTTAGCCATAATTAACTTAATATAATCAAATATTGCTAAAGTAATCAGTTTCAATACATAAATTTAGGTTTCCCAATATTTCCCCCAAAAAGTCAAAAATCAACCCCGAGCCCGCTTGGTCAAAACTTGAGGTTCAAACCAAAATTCATTCACCCATTCACCCCCGAGCCCGAATATATAATTTGTTCTAGAATCCAACACCAAATCGAGGTCTACCCCAATTTGCAAAAATCTCCAAAATATTCCATAAATCCCTAATTCTACCATGAAAGAACATGATTTAGGACTACGAATCTAATGGGTGATGATGAAATTAAAGAAAATGAGTTAAAGAATACAAACCTATAATTTGGTGTTGAATTCCCTCTTCAATAATTGCCCTAGGTCGAGTTCTAGTGAAAGAGATAAGAAATTTTGAAGAAGTCCCGTTTTTGGGTATGTTTTAAAATCACTAGACAGGCCTTCTTCGCGTTCACAAAAGGCCTGTTGCCATCGCGATACACAGCGGCCCAAAGGCCTACGGATTCGCGAGCCTCACTACACATTCGCGAAAGACTACTCCGCCTTGGCCTTCGCGTTCGCGACTCAATGATCACGTTCGTGTAGAAGGACACTGACCCCTCGCCCATGTCCCTAAGCCATCGTGTTCGCGTCGAGCTGTGTTTGCGGAGGTAAGACCCCTACAGCTCCTCGTTAGCGACCCAGTATCCACGTTCGTAATGAGTAATTTCAACCCCAGTTCTGTTTCACCTTCGCGATTGTTTCAGTGGCTTCGCGATCGCAAAGCACGAAGCTTTACCACACCAGTAGCAGCAAAACACACCAGATTTTCTATGTTTTGAACGACCCGTAGCATATCCGAAACTCACCTCAGCCCTCGGGGCTCCAAACCAAACATGCACACAAGTCTTAAAATATCATACGAACTTGCTCGTACGATCAGATCACCAAAATAACACCTAGAACTATGAATTTAGTACCAAATCACATGAGATTCTTAAGAACACTTTGAAATTTCTATTTTCACAACCCGACGTTCGAATCACGTCAAATCAGTTCCATTTCTCACCAAATTTCAACATAAAAGCTTTTCGAAAATACACCCGGACTGTGCATGCAAGTTGTGGAGGGATAAAATGGTGTTTTGAATGCCTCGAAATATGGAGTCAAATTATAAAACATAAGATGACCTTTTGGGTCAACACATTCTCCATCTCTAAAATAACCGTTCGTCCTCGAATTGACATAGAAAAGTACCCGAGCTGGTAAAAAGGTAGGGATATCTGCTCCGCATATCAGACTCGGGCTCCAAGGTAGCTACCTCAATAGGCTAACCTCTCCACTACACTCGAACCGAAGGATCACTCTTCGATCTCAATTGAAGAACCTACCTATCTAGAATAGCTATCGGCTCATCCTCGTAGGTCAAATCCTTGTCCAATTGGATAGTGCTGGAATCTAACACGTGGGATGGATCATTGTGATACTTTCGAAGCATGGACACCTGGAATATTGGATGTACCACTGATAAGCCTGGTGGAAACACGAGTCTGTAGGCTACCTCTTCACTTGCTCAAGGATCCCAAAAGACCAGATATACCTAGGGCTCAATTTTCCTGTCACGCCCTGACCTTGGGGAGCGTGACCGGGGCGCGATCGAAGAAACTAGATCGAGCAAGCCTTACCTGAAAACTTCCTACCGAACTTGATAAAATTACGGGACCCGATTCCTTTTAGTGTAATTGAAGGATAAAAAGGGTTGTACATTTTATCATGGACATCTTATTTTATAAAACAACATTAAGCCGTAGTTTAAAACTTCCAAGATTTCCATACAGTTATAGTTTAGTACATGCCATAGTTTAGTTCCAAAAAGTACATACAGTTGATAGTCTACAACGAAAAGTTTCAAAATACAACGCAATTCTAAGACCACCCCGGCACCCACACATGACACATATAAACGTCTACAGATCCTCTAACGATACAAGAGACAAAAATAATGATGCCAGCAACAAGGCCCTAGCCATACCTCAAAATGTAGTAACTTACACAATGAAGAGCTAAACCCCTTGGAGGTATGGGGGCTCACAAGACAGTTGTGAAGAGAACAAGGGTGCATCACTATCTACGATCTGCACTATCAGTAACAAAACCACCTACATCCATTCAAAGATATAGCGCCCCCAGCAAAAGGGACGTTAGTACTGTCGAATAGTACTAGTATGTATGGCAAACACAATTCTTAATAGAATGAACAATGAAATAATGGAAGACAGTTACATCATCAACAATTACATCACAGATGTTCAAAGAGGAACACAAAATAAGTTTCACATGATTTTTGGTTAAGTCTTTCCATTTTTTTAGGTTAAAATTCTTTAGTGCCAATTACCATATCTTTAAATATAATTCCACAATGGGTTTTTTAACACGGAGTCCGGTCTCAACCCTACCGGCTAAGCCATCCCAAGTGAGACATATCCATATTCACAATAATTTTTTGGAACCCAATACAAATGCCACCATGTGTACAGCATGGCGTCCGATCTTGGCCCGATTGTCTAAGCCATCTCACTTGGGACATATACTCTTTTGATTACTCTTTAGTTCCCATTTCCTTCCATCTTTTTCACACACCTGGTACAACACCTCTTTTCATTTATTTGTTCCTTGGCACTTAGATACATCAACACGACACAAATCTTCCCTGTGTCAATTTGTTCATGTAATTCAGATCACCTTATCAATTATCATGATTTCAAATAAACTCATAGAACAATGTGGAACGAAAGTATGTCACCCATCTCATTAATGAAATCAATCAAGTGGAATCAATTTGTAATTTCAAGCCGACCATTTGAATATTACCCTGCTCTAATCAAGGTTCTCACTAGTGATCTTCCTCATGCGTGATTCCCGCAATGCCCCTCATGTATTTCCCTCATCACATACTCTATTTGAGAAGGTACGAGGCATCTTGCTAAGGGAACACCAAACATTTTACGATAAAGGTTCCCTTGTCTTAAACAGTAACGAGCAGCCTTTTTGCGAAGTGCATGCGCTAGTCTCTTGTCATTAGGAATGGTACCGTACTATAAAAAAGCAACAATTTTGTTCCTCCAATCCCAAGTTAAATTATTAAAATTTACCTCATCCTTATCAGGTTTGAGAACTGAATGAAATAAATGTACAACTGAGGCATTTGCATCATTTGCCATATCAGTTGCGGATGAGAGATTGGCTAAGGCATCTGCTTCACCATTTTTATCCCTCGATATTTGTATGACCTTCCCAGTTTGGAATTGCTTTATCAATTCCCGTACCTTTTCCAAGTACTGTTGCATCCTTGCTTCCCTAGCCGTGTAAGTACCTAGTATTTGATTAACCATGAGTTGCAAATCACTTTTGATCACCACTTGGTTTATACCAAGTTCTCGTGCCAACTCTAGACCTGCAATCACAGCTTCATACTCCGCTTCATTGTTAGTCCTAGAATGGAACTTAATAGCTTGCCTAATAGTTTCACCCGTAGGTTGTACTAATACAATTCCTAATCCTGCACCTTTTACATTAGATGATCCATCAGCGAATAAGGTCCATGTTCTTATATTAGACCTATTAAGTATCTGTACTTCTTTTTCTACTTCTAACTGCATTCCCTGGCTAAAGTCAGCCACGGAATCAGCTAATATCTGGGATTTTATTATTGTTCTAAGTAGGTACGTGATTTCATATTCACTCAGCTCTATGGCCCATTTGGCTAACCTTCCTGACAATTCATGCTTATGCAATATATTACGTAAAGGGTATGCAGTTACCACAACATGGGATGACATTGAAAATATGGTCTTAACTTTCTAGGTGCCATGATTAAAGCAAGTGCTAGTTTTTCCATTTGTAGATAATGTGTCTCTGCGTCTAATAAAGATTTACTAACATAGTAGATAGGAGATTATTTACCCTGTTCTTCTCAAACCAAAACCGTGCTTACCACAACTTCTGAAACAACAAGGTAGATGAAAAGTCTCTCCCCAGCCTTTGGTTTTGCTAGCAAAGGTGGATTTGATAAGTATGTCTTCAAATCTCTAAGTGCCTATTGACACTCCTCATCCCACTCAAATGATACTACTTTTTAAGGGCCGAGAAGAATTTAAAACATTTTTCTGACGATTTAGAAATGAATCTTCCCAAAGTTGCGATTCTTCCCGTCAGTCTTTGCACTTCTTTCTTGTTTGAAAGTATATCAGGGATTTCTTCAATGGCCTTAATCTGTGTAGGATTCTCTTCAATACCACAGTTAGAAACAAGAAAACCTAAAAACTTACCTGATCCCACACCAAATGCATATTTTTCTGGATTCAATTTCATATTATATTTTCGTAAAATTTTAAACGTGTCAGACATGTGCGATATATGATCTTCTGAATGTTGAGTCTTAACTAGCATATCATCTATATATACTCCCATGGTCTTACCTAAATATTCTTGAAACATTTGGGTAACTAACCTCTGATACGTTGCACATGCATTCTTAAGACCGAAGGGCATTACCTTGTAACACTAAGTCCCTATGTCTGTTATGAAAGAACTTTTTTCCTCATCTCCTGGATCCATCTTGATTTGATTATAGCCTGAATATGCATGTAAAAAACTTAATAGCTCATGCCCTGCAGTAGCATCAATTAATAGATCTATGTGTAGTAAAGGGAAATAATCTTTGGACTGGCTTTATTAAGGTCTGTGTAATATACACAGACTTACCACTTACCGTTCTTCTTAGGAACCACAATAGTGTTAATTAACCAGTCATGATATTTTACCTCACGAATTGAACCAATTTTCAACAATTTTTGAATTTCTTCTTGAATCACCTTATTCTTGAAAGTTCCTTGCTTTTATTTCTTTTGCTGGATTGGAGGGTATGGTGGATCTTCATTTAGTTTATGAGTCATAACCTCCGGTGGTATCCATGTCATGTCAAAGTGGGACCAAGCAAAATAATCTGCGTTAGCTTGTAAGAATTCAATTAACTTACACTTTACCTCAGGCTGAGATTGGCTCCTATATACACTTTCCTCTCGGGCCAGTGTATAAATTAAACCACAGCCTCTAACTCTTCTATCGTTGTTTTGATGTTCTCGTTCTCCTCTGGTTCCTGAATGGTATCAGGTCTTAAATCCACATCTATTTTTCCTTGCTCTGTTGAGGTTGACACCATGTTTCCCTCAGCTGAATTCTGTAATTGCTATTTGTCTTCACCCTGAATTGTTAAATCTACAACGGAATTGATGATCCTAGATGTTTGTTGGTCGCCTTTAATTTTACATATCCCCCATGGTGATGGGAATTTAATAACCTGATGTAAGGTTGATGGTACAACATCTATGTCATCGATCCATGGCCTCTCAAGAATCATGTTGTAAGCCATTTCCATATCTACGACTTGAAATTTGGTATCTTTGACAACATTTTCTGCGAATATAGTAAGGATTGCTTCTCCTTTCGTTACAACACTATAGTTGTCAAATCCCGACAAAGTATGCGCTTTTGGAATCAATTTATCCTCAGCTTGCATCTCGCACAATACTCGTATCAAAATAATATTCACATAACTGTCTGGATCAATCAAAACTCATTTTATGTTAGTGTCATGTACAAGTAAAGATATTACCAGTGCGTCGTTATGTGGAGTTAAGAGAGCCTCAACATCTGCATTATTGAATGTAATATTCTTTTCTTCCAATACATGTCGCAACTGCTTCCCATGAGTGATTGATATCTTGGAAGTTTTATTAGCTGCGGTATATGAAACGCCATTGATATCTTCACCCTCACTTATAACATTGACGGTTCTTTTGGGTGAGGGCGGTTTCGGAGGCTCATGTATGTTCTTCATATATGCTTGTTTAACTTTTTTCACTAAATAGCTCAGTGAGATACCCTTGCTTTAACAAATGATCAACCTCGCCCTGCAAAAATCTACAATCTGCGGTTTTATGCCCATGGTCGTTGTGAAATTCGCACCAATGATCAGGGTTTCGTCTATTTAGATTTGATCTCATCTCCTTTGGCCATTGTACCTTATCTCCCATGCTTCTTAAAACAACTACGAGTTCAGAGGTGCTTACATTAAAATTGTAACCACCAAACCTTGCTTTTAAACTTCCATCATCATCATCTCGTGGTCCATGTGAGTTCCGATCATTTCCGAACATTAATGAGGAGCCTGATTCCCTGTTTCTTGATTTGTGATCGTACCTTTGATTATCTTGCCTTGACCTTGAGTCCTTTCCCCCAAGTCCCATGTAAGGCTCGTACCTATTTTTACCAGATCTTTTTTCATTTTCTACACGTCGTGAACTTACTTTTTCTTCTCTTTTATGTCGTAAAATGATATCTTCTTTAATCCTCATCTTTGTACTGTATCTGTTGTAGACATCATTCCACGTTGTTGCTGGGAATTCTCGAAGGCTTTCCTTGAGTCGCCTCATGGCTTTTGAACTCTTATCATTCAAATTGCTGGCGAAGGCTAGGGCCGCCCAATTGTTAGGTACTCGTGGCAGCGTCATTCTTTCCCGTTAAAATCTATATACGAACTCTCTAAGCAACTCTGAATCTCCTTGTTTGATTTTGAAGATGTCTTCCATTCTCTTTTCAACTTTGTGAGCCCCATAGTGTGCTTTAATAAATAGATCTACAAGCTCAACAAACGATTTTATAGAATTTTTAGGTAAAAGATAATACCATGTTAAGGCCCCTTTAGTGAGGGTTTCACCAAATTTTTTGACCAAGACCGATTCAATCTCTTGCTTAGTCAAATCATTGCCTTTGACACCAGTTGTAAATGCAGTAACGTGATCTCGTGGGTCTGTTGTACCATCATACTTTGGAATATAAGGCATCTTGAACTACTTTGGAAATGGGAGGGGAGCGACACTTGGCTTCCATGGTTGTTAAGACTATTTATCTATATCTACTCCCTTGATCACGGGTGGTACTCCGGGTATTTGTTCTATGCGTTCATTTTGCTCCTTAAGCTGTTTATGCAATGTTAGTACTAGATTTTGTAAATCAGAATTAACTGGATTACCTATGTCTCCCTCCTTTGTTTCACTGGGGACTCCACCGCTGCTTGAGTTAACCAGTCCAAAACGAGGATTCTCCAAAGTATTGTTTTTTGGAGTAGGCGTGGGTGGAGCAGCGGGTAATTGACTAACAAAAGATTGTGAAAGCTTTGTTAACCTGAGTAGTGATAAGTTTTTTGTAAGGCATCATTCTTAGCTTCTTCATTTGCAAATTGACCATGTTCTTCTGTGTGAGATCCGTCAGGAGTGCCCTCACGAGATTGCTATGGTGAGTCTTGTGTAGTTGGAACTTGACTATCATTATTTTGCGGATCTCCCTGATTTTGCTGATTGATTTGATTTCCTTGAGTATTGTCGTTGTTGTTCAATGTAGTTGATTCAACACAGAAAATCACGTTAAGATATAATTGATTATCAGATTTCCGGTAACGGAACCAATTTGTTTAACCAAAAATAGATTTTTGGCCAAATCTAGAATTTAGAAGAATCGGGTTACTAATAATCGAAAAAATATGTAAAGAAAGCGACTTGAGAATGATATTATCTGAAAGAAAGTAAATTAAAGTATATTCCAATAGTAACTTGTGTCTACAATTGTTTTTGACTTTCCCTTTTATAGCCATTTTGAGGAATCCAAATTTTACCTTTGTCATAAAAAAGGCAATTATGGGAAATTAATGGCTTTAAATGTTACGTTATGTAATCATACACATTAAATACATATTCTCTAATGTTTCACGTATTTAATGCTGTATCCGGGTTCTTATTTGCTGTCAGATTCATTCCTTTGATTCTTCACGACCTTTCACCTTTAAATGCCTTGAACGGGTACGAGCATTGAATGTCTCGCATGACTGCTCGTGCCTCTTCTGTTTAACTTGCTCGTGTCTGTTTCTGCTCGTACCTATTGAACAACTTTACTTCTTTGACTGTTTGACCAGTGTACGTGTCATGACACGTCATTTCCAATATGTAAAGTTAATTTTTCCCAATACAACAACGACTTTTGATACCCAATTTTTTTTATGTATTTTTGTATACAAAATACTTTCAAAAATAGCATGTACATGCATATATAAGGATGCCCAAGTGTTTTGGTATTTTACCTAATTTTTAAAATTAATTTATTGTCTATTTTAGTAGTATAAAATCTAATAATTATTCTCAGAGATTATCATTTTGGTGAATGACCTATTTTACGCTCATATTTACACCAAAATATAGCTAAGGTGATTTTTGTGTATTTTTACAAATTTATTTGGTATTTAAAAGACTAAATTGCATATAGTTGCAATTGTAGCCTACTTTAAGATTAATAGCATTTTACAAATGTTAAATTCGGTCCAGTATTTTTAGAATAATATTTATACACTATTAATTGTCTTAGTATTTTTAATTTGCTTTTAAAATCATCTTTACTATTTTTTATAAATAAAAAAGGAAAATTAGTTGTTTAATATTTAGCCCCATTTCTATTTCAATTCAGCCCCATTTCATTTCCATTTTGGCCCCCTAAATTGACCCAATTCTACCTAATTAAAGTGGCCCAATTTCAATTTGGACCAAACCCACGACCCAATTCCAAACGACCCAACCCGTTTCCCACCTACCCACTTAAATCTAGATCGTTGGTCACTCAAGATCAATAGCCAAAAACTCACCCTTCTATAATTAAACCAAACGGCCTACCCTAATCCCCCTCATTCTCACCTGACCCACAGCCCTGGAATCCCAAACTCTCTCAATTCATCTTTTCAGCTCTTCGGAACCCTAGCCTCCTCCCACTTTCCTTTACTGTGTTTTCACCAGAATCTGTGGCCTCTCAGGCCATGGATTGTCCACACTCACCCTTAGCCACCACTCAAACTTGTTTGTTCGATGACTTGAGGCCCAACTTCGATGTCTCTCTTCGAATCTTCTCAGATCTTTTGGTTCCATGGCCTCTCCAGCCATTACTCCGGCATATTCAAGCACTTTCAGCCTTTTCGACTTAGGATTTGACTTTCCTCAAGAACTTTCTCATTTCCAGGGTTTTCTCTTAAACCCTAAGTTGTCAAAGGTTCTTTACTTGCTTATTTTTCTTAGATCTGGGAAATGTCTTTGTTCGATTGAACTTTTTAAAGGTTTTCCCCAAATTCTCTTTTTAAAATCGTTTAATTTCGATTTAGGGTTTCTGAAGGGATTTTCAAAGGCATCTTTCTGACTCTTTCTGTTCTTCCTTTATGTGTGTTAGTCTACAAATTGGACTTGTACCACTTCTTGCTTATGAGTCTGAACCTTTTTTTGATTAAACTCTCTTCTAAATAACTTGACAATCCCTTCTTGATTCACATATTTGTGTGCTTTATATATAAGGACTCTACTTTCAAAAGGTTTTACCAACTAATTGATTGATTCCAAAATCCTTTTTATTAAGGCCTGACTGATTATTACTGATTTTCCCTAATTGAACCTCATTTACCTTTTCTGACTTGGTTCATTCGAATTAGGCATGTAATTTTGATTTCCCTGGCTGTTTGATTGATTCCCTTTCCTTATTTTTTTTCCAAGCCGTATACCATTGAACTTTTCTTTAAATAACTTCTGTGTATTTACCCTCCTTATGCTACTTTGAAAATATTTTAATCAAATTTCTTTCCTTAATTGTATTTTACCCGTTTGAAATCAAATCCCTTAAGTGAAGAGAAATTCTATGTGATTGATTGCAAAATATTTTCTTACCTTTCTTACTTGCCTCTCTACACTATAAAAGGGACTACCATTCTGCACTTTTAAAGACACTTCGAGTTCAATACCTCAAACTTTTTACTTTCAACTTACACACTTACAATATTGCTTTGAGTTCAGTTCTCTCTCAACACTCTACTTTTCTGAGATCATTTGGAACTGCTTGCTTACAAATTGGCTTTTCAAGACTATTGTTTTTTACCTATTTTCCTGGTATGTCTGAATTAATTTTTCTACCTCACCTCTATGTGTTTACTTTATAGTTTTAGCATTCTTATTTACCTTGTTGTTCATGTTTAGTGATTAAACTATGTATGTTCTTTCCTTGCATTTGTTGCTATTGTGAATCCCTACCCCCATTCCCCTCTATGTGTCTAAGTTAAAGTTTTTGGCCTGGCAGTATCCAAATTACCACTCAGGTCTAAACTTGATCTTCAGTGGATCCTAACTCCTAAGATTTGACTAACAGGCAGGTCAGGGGTATCCCACCATTCTTGATTGCTGGGCATGACCACTAGCCTGCCCTGGACTTCCTAGTTCCCCCTATGCACTTACACTTACTCTTAGACTCTAAGTTCTGCCCCCTCCTATGAGCCTTGCTTTGGGACCTTGAGTTCCCTCTAAACTTGGAAATTTGAAGGCTGGCCCTTCCACTGCACTATAATCTCATTCTGCAATGTATTTGGGGTGCAAGCAATACCCAGAGCCCTTTGAGGTTCTTAGGGAACTTTGACACATCCCAAATAAGAGAAAGGTCTTGGAAAAGTGATCCTGGAAGTTGGTTTATCTCATATTGTTAGACCTTGAGTCTGAATTAGGCTGTTTGGTTGTAGCTTGAATTTATTATGTAATTTTTTATCCTTCTTGATTCATTCGGGTCTGTAATAACTATGGGGTTCTAGTGAAAAAGGGAGGGTTATTTATGTATGCATATGGTGGACAGCATGCTCATAGGGATTACTATTTACAAATTCTGCATTCATGCATAACATATAGAACTCCTGGCTATAAGTTTCTGCATATAGAAATTATGTATAAGTTTTTGCGCTTACGCATTTAGAAATCCTGCCTATATGTTATGCATTACCCGTAGAAATCCTGCCTATAAGATCGTTTCATTACTAGAAACCATGCCTATAAGTTTCTGCATATAGAAATCATACTTAAAGTTTTGTTTCTGAACCTCTGCATATACGTCTGTCACTAGGAAAATAATCATACGTTTAATAATAATCAACTTCATTCTAGATACCATGCCTATATGACTCCTGCACTTACGTAGTCGCCTTAAAACCAACAACACTTAGAAATCATGCCTATATGATGTAATTAGTTGATCAACTTCATCTATTTCACCTATGAGTTTAAAATCAGTAGCAAGATCGTTTAAAATCTATAGCGTTTTGTTTATAAAACCAGTAACCTTTCTTTAAAATCAGCACGCCTTCTGCATCCTTAGATATCATGCTTATAGGCCTCATCTAGGCAAACCAGTTGGTAATTAATCAACTATGTTAGTCCCTGATAAACTACAACCAGACAAGGCCTAATTCGGACTTCTCATCTGAGACATATGTGATAAAGCAGACTGTCCTAACGCTTTAAATTTAATTCAGACTCTAACCATTATTTGAAGTCATGCTAGATAATTCGCTTCTTTAAGTGAGGAGGCTTGTATGAGCCTTTAATCTGCTACGTGTTTCCCCTAACTGCATTATGTGTTTTGTTTGTCGCCTTAGACTTTTATCCTTTTAAAATCTAAACAAAAAAGCCCCCAACACTTTCCCCCTTTTAGGATTAGTAGTCCTAAATGCCTCCGGGACTGATAGGATTGTGACGGGTAATAGCATGCAATAAGTAACAATACTATTCCGCGTTTTAATTCCATAATGGGTGGGAAGGGTAGATATGGACATGATGAGCGGTGCGCTAATACCACGTGCAACCCCTTTTTTGAGGAGTGATTGTCGTGTATTGCATTGATGTGATCCATATTGATTATAAACCTAGGACCCCCTTCCCTTTTACTTGTTTTCATTTATTGTTTAAATCTTTTCTTAAAATTTTTACCCTCTTTACTTCCCCTCAAATTTCAATTTGCTTGAAATATTATGTGAAAACTCCCTCTATTTGAACCCTTATTTGTTTACTTGTTAAGTGAAGTCACAATTATAATATGGCCGGGAACCACACTTGTGGATCTTGGGGGGTGCCTAACACCTTCCCCCCGAGATAGTTTCTAACCCTTACCCAAACTCTTGTTCTTTAACTCAAACACTTCTTAGTGTCCTAATGCACTTTAATCATTAGGTGGCGACTCTTCAATTCAAAACCCAATTCCCAAAAGGGAACGAGTTGTCCTCCCAAATGTCATAAACCTAATTTCGCCTTAGAAAAAGGGGGCACGACAGCATGGCGACTCTACTGGGGATATTCTTTTGGATTTTACCATTGCATGTTACTTGTGACTTTACTGCTTCTTTATTGCCTTTATTTTAATGTCTTTATCTCTTTTCTACTACGAAACTTACTTGACTCTTTATTTATTTTCTTGAATGATTTCTTTTACTGCTTTCCTTCAATGTTGTTGTAATTATGAGCAATTATTGTAATCATTACTTTATGAATGTGCAAATACATGACAACTTGTTTCATCTTATAATTGCATATTCAACATCATATTCCACTCGTGCCAAATAAAATACCATAGCAACGCTTTTAATGAGTGGTTGCGCCCTTCCGATATTATCACCCCCTAAATTTGGTAAAGGCGTATTTGCAGAAAAACCAGTCGATCAGTGGTGTAGTCGACGGTTCTGTACCTTTCCCTTTTGAATTTTCCGCTCAAGGGTACTGGTCTAGCACCGCATAGAAACCTTACTCTGTTCAATTGTGCATGCATAACTGTCAAACTTAGCCGAGTCGGTTATGCTATCCGCATAATAACTCTTTAAGATAGCCGTGTCCAAAGTCCACTGGGTTTCCTTGGAACCCAAATGGACATTACCACGTCGTGCATTTATTTGGAGAACTAAATGCTACTTATGCCAATTATTGATATTTAAATAGTCAAGTCTGGCGGGGGGTAAAGGTGTAACACTTTTTTTTGCAGAAAATGAGGCACGAAGTCCCCAGATTCGGCATGGTAACCAACATCCACCCAAGGTTGCTAAGCTGGTGGGAAGACCTTCATTCCAGTGATCAGAATCCATCCGCAAATATTTGGGAAATTTGCCTTCTCTTCTGGAAATCCAACCCGACAACAAAATAATAGAGGCTGCAACTCTATTCTGGGATGGCGATAGATCTGTGTTCCGCTTTTGGGACCTTGAAATAATACCTCTGCTCGAGGAAATAGGAGGATTAGCTGGTATCCCATGGGAGACTCTGAGTTTGATTATGCTAGAAAATTGCAAGGGTAGGGGTTTTCTCAAAATGATAGGACTAAAGAAGAACGCAGACTTGACCTGCTTGAAAGATTCCTACATTCCTTTCGACTATCTGTACGAGAGATACGACCATATCAAGTCCTACCACACTTACCCAGATGAATTCTCCCTCACATCATTGGGGCATATCCGTAGAAGAGTCTTCGTCTTTATGTTCTACTTTTTTGGGATGATAGTATTTCCTATAAAGAAGACTAGGATCCGTACCAGACTGGCCATGGTCACCAATACTTCAATGGAAGGAATTGGCGGGCAGCCTTTTAGCATAGTACCTATGATCATTGCGGGGATATACTGAGCCCTGGAAAATTGTCAACAAGGGGCCAAACACTTTGAGGGTTGTAACTTACTGCTCCAAATATGGCTCATGGAGCACCTCCAAAGGGGAGAATATCGGTAAGAGATTCTGCGCAGAGACTGGTATAATCATATCGCCTTCCATCGGCCAAGGAGAATGAACTATATGCCTAACATGTTTTCCCAACCAGAAGATGCCAAAGGGTGGGTAGAGTTGTTTGAAAATCTGAAAGAGGATGTTTGAATGGTTCCTTACTAAAGAGTTCATTGTCCGATATTGGGATGCACCGTTTCTTATACTCATCAGTCTGAGAGGAATTTATCCTTATGTCCCTCTTCGAGTCATGAGGTAGGCAGGAAGAAAGCAGGTTATACCAAGGGTCGACAAAATAAGTCACTTCAGGGCCGACTTTCAAGATGATGACAGTCTATACAAGTGTCAAGCTCACCATATGTGGCACTGCAAAATCGTCCTGGGAAAGGATTCCATAGAACCAGACAGGTACCATGCTGGTTATACACCATACTATCCTAGCTGGTTGGAAGATGACCATAGTGGGTTAGGACAACACGGGTTTGTTCGAGGTTACAGGACCATCGACGAAAAGGCTGAAGTACAGGTTAAGTACAACCAATTGTGCAAGATGATTCGAGAATGCAAAAGTGAGTATCGGGAAATTCAAGAAGCCCATCAAAATCTGATTGAAGAATTGAAAGATATGGCTGTCAGCGCTAACAAGCGACTAGGGTATTTGGAGCGGGGTTTAGTGGAGCTAGAAAGGAAGTTCATCCGGAGGATTGAAAACTGTCAGAATGCTAAGGGAAACGAAGGAGGACACTTGGCTAGAGCCTACTTGCTGCTGGGACTACGTGAGCTGGTAAAGCTGTTCGATGGAGCTAAAGATTCCATGTCTGGGGAAGGTCCTTATGGGACCAAGTAGTTAGAAGTCTTTTCTTTGCTTTAAATGTAATAAGGCCAAAGGCCATTAGTGACATTTTATTTTCTGCTATTTTAGTGTCATTTTGGGATTCATCTTAATTTTATGAATAAAATGAGGCATTTAGCATTATAAGTTCTCCGAATCAACTTCTCGCTAGGCCTACCTTGGGCAAAACGAGGCTCCCAAATTAGGACATGATTTATATTCTTGCACCATGTGTTTAAATATTGCAATGTTTTCTCCTCACGATCCTCACTAACTTGTTACTTTGCTTTGTTTTTACTTTTGTTTATTCCCCTCCCCAAAGGTTAGTTCGTGCACTCTGGCATCGTCATCTTACTCTACAATATCTAAGGGCCCTCTACCTCCTCCTCCTCCTCCTATCAGAAACAAGAACAAGGGAAAAATGGAAGATTTGAGCAACATCAGAAAGGAGAACTCAATTGAAAGGGTAGAGGCCCCTCAGGGTATTCAGGTTTCCAAGGAAAGTAGCTCCCAGCTCGAACAGAAGTTATTGAAATTTGAGGAAGAACTGGACCAAGTTCGGAACTTGGAAAGCTTGTCGTTTTCCGTCACTACCCCAAATGTCAACTTTCCCAACACTCAAAATCCCACACCACCACAAAACATCCCGAAACCACAAAACCAACCCGCTCCCCATCACCACTGCAACACATGCCACACTTCAAACAACATCCCACTGCTCATCCCTGAACCACTAAACTCCACAAATGATCATCACCACAACAACCCCATCTATGTGGACACCATACCACACCCCATTCAGCCCACCTCGAGCACACCTGAGTCTGATGATATAGAATCTCTTATTAGGAATCTGGCCGTAGAACTCAAGAAGCTGACTAGCCGAGTTCAGGGTGTTGAAGAAAGCAAGGGAATCGAGGGAATGAATTACAAAGACCTTTGTATTCAACCATATGTCGAACTGCTCGAGGGGTACAAACCTCACAAATGCGAGATATTCGATGGCACCGGGGATCCCAAAGTTCATTGGAGGACATACCGCGACAAGCTGGTCGGAGTAGGAAAGGATGAAAAGATTCGCATGAAGCTATTTATGAGAAGTCTTAAAGGGGATGCTCTATCTTGGTACATTAGCCAAGACCCGAAGAAGTGATTAAACTGGGTAAGTATGGCATTCAATTTCATGGATATGTTCAGATTCAACACAGAAAATGCGCCAGATGTGTTCTACATCCAGAACTTAAAGAAGAAACCTACAGAGACATTCGACAAGTATGCTACTCGTTAGAGATCACAAGCTGCCAAGGTCAGGCTAGCTTTAGAAGAAGAACAAATGAACAGGTTTTCCGTTCGGGCTCAAGACCCACAGTACTACAAAAGGTTGATGCTGATTGAAGGCTAGAAATTTTCTGACATCATCAAGCTAGGGGAGAGGATCGAGGAAGGTGTTAAAAGTGGTATGGTCACTAACTTTGAAGCATACAGGCTACCAACAAGGCTCTACAGTCTGGTGGCACATCCAAGCAAAGGGATATGAGTGCCGTGATAGTTGCACAGAGAACAAAATCCCCAATCAAATACCAAACCTACCCATTACCTCCACTCTCATATCAACCTACCCAAATTACCAAGCACCCTCGCCCTCTTACCAAGCTCCACCACCTACTTACCAATCATCTCCACCTCCCGCATATCAGCCTACTTCACCTAAATACTCCCAACCCGCATACGTCTACCAAGCCTTCAACACTCAACAAGCCCACTATCAATCACCTCCCCCTCGCCAAAATTTCCCTAGACCTCGACAAAACTTTGACCGTAGACCTCCTAAATAATATACCGCCATTGCTGAACCAATCGACCAGCTGTATGAAAGGCTTAAAGCTGCTGGTTACGTCACCCTTATCCATGCCATAACCACAGAAAATCCTTCCCAATGGGTCAACCCAAACAAAACCTGTGCATACCATTTTGGCATAAAGGGGCATACCATTGATGAATGCCGCTCTCTGAAGTATAAGATCCAAGCATTGATTGACAACAACCTCATCATGGCAAATGTGCCTACTCCGAATGTCCACAACAACCCTCTACCAAACCACAAGGGTGGAGGTGTTCACATGATTGAGATAGAAGATGATTGGGACCCCAAAGGATCGATCGGAATGATCGCTGAAGGTGACGAGCCAAAGAAACCAACAGTCACATTTAACCCGATTGTAGTCCGGATCCAGCCTTCTAGAGATGCTGAAGTGAACATGTCCATACCACTTGAGTTCGAAGCACCTTCTTCTGCAAAAATGCCAGGACCGATTAAGGTCAAGTTTGGGCCCCCAAAGGAACCTTCACCATTTGAAGTTGTTGTGTTACCTTCCAAAGTAAGGGTGCCCATTCCGGTAGCAATGTTGGCCATAGCACCATTCCATACGAAGGCCATCCCTTGGGATTATACAGCCGAGGTAAGGAGAAAAGGGAAAGCCAAATCTGGAGAAGCAGTTGCAGCACAAGGTTTGACAAGAACTGGCAGGGTTTATACCCCAGAGCATTTGGCTGAGTCGAGTAAGAAAGCCTCCAGCCGGTCGACTATTACTGAAATTGGGCCCGATGACCTCTGGTGGAAGATACAGGCCAAAGAGTACTCAGTCATCAATCAACTGAACAAAACACCGTCACATATCTCCATCTTAGCTCTGCTACAAAGCTCTGACGCACATAAGAATGCCTTATTAAAGGTGCTAAGCGAGGCATATGTACCCAGCAACATAACTGGAGGAGAAATGGCAAACATGGTAGGGAAAGTATTAGAGAGTCACAAAATCACTTTCCACGAAGATGAGCTGCCACTGGAAGGTTTAAGCCACAACCAGGTGTTGCACATCTCTGTGCATTGCGAGAATTATTTCATCACCAGGATTCTGATTGACGAAGGGTCCAGCCTCAATATTTGTCCATTGGTGACTCTCAGAACATTGGGAAAGAGACTAAATGAGATCAAGGATGGAGCCATCAATGTCAATGCTTTCAATGGTTCCCAAAGATCCAATATTAGGGAAATCAGTTTGTGCTTACAAATGGGACCTACTTGGTTCGATGTCGACTTTCAAGTAATAGACGTCCCGACATCTTACAACATGCTATTGGAACGACCTTGGATCAATACCGCTAGGGCTGTGGCATCTACCCTGCATCAGGCGGTAAAGTTTGAGTGGAATTACCAAGAGGTGATTATTCATGGCGACCGTACCAATCACATATACAATCGCCAGACCATCCCATCAATCGGAGGAAGAAGAAAGATAGGCGGAGAAACCTACTACCACATTGAGCGAGTCAATGCTGTGGACAAGGAGAAATGGTGGGATAATAAAATCGAAAGCATATTGAACTGGTGCGGGTACGAAACTGGTAAGGGACTCGGCAAGAATCTCCAAGGAATTGCTAAGCCTATCAAGTTGAAGAAGCACGATACCACTTTCGGTTTGGGATATGAATACACGTGGGAGGAATTCAACCACTGGTCGCCACCATGGCGCAGTACCTACTACCCATTGGAACATTCGATACCTCACTTGGAGCAGACTTTTCAACCAACTGATGTTATATATGGGTCAGAAGAAGAGGAAGCACTGGCAGCGATGAGGAATTTGTTTTTGGAAGATGATAATATGGACTGTTGTGTCATTTTCGAGGAGGAGGGGGAGGAAGGCCTTTCCATACTAGTCGTGAGCCGAGGAGAGCGCCTCAAAAATTGGTCCATCAGAACCACCAGAGCCCGAAAAGCTTCAAGGTAGCAAGTTTGAACAAAGCACCATGCATTATCTTTATTTTTTGCCAGTTGACTTTATTTCCACATTTTAATTTCAAAATAAGAGTTCCAATGTTCAAAATAATTATGAAATTTATCAAAGCATTTCAGTTTCTTATAAATCTTGCTCTTATTACTTTTTATCGTTTACTTTATTTATACAACATTACTATTACTTATCTTGATGAACCGACGACTCTGACATGCAATGAGACAACGCAACAAACGGATATAGACTCAAAAGAAGATGATATACCAGAAGAAATTATTAAAGAAATAGACCTAAGTCCAAGCTAGACGAGACTGAGATCATCATTCTGGGGGATGCGGAAAACATCAAAGAAATGCAAATTAATGTTCATTTGTCACCATCAGAAAAGGAAGAGTACACAGAATTCCTAAAGGAATACGAGGACATATTCGCCTGGTCGTATGATGATATGACCGGTCTTAGTATATCTATTGTGGCTCACAAACTGCCAACCGATCCTGTATACCTGCCGGTAAAGCAGAAGCTCAGGAAGTTCAAGCCTGACATGAGTTTGAAAATCATGGAAGAAGTCACCAAGAAAGTCAAAGCCAAGGTTCTCAGGGTAGTAGATTATCCATCATGGTGAGCCAAAATCGTGCCAGTACCGAAGAAGGACGGGAAGGTTAGAGTCTGTGTCAACTACCGGGACCTCAACCGGGCCAGTCCCAAAGATGACTTCCCCTTGACAAACATACATATTCTAATTGACAATTACGCCAAGCACGAGCTACAATAGTTTGTTGATTGTTTTGCTGGGTATCATCAGATCTGGATGGATGAAGAAGATGCTGAGAAAATAGCCTTCATTACACCGTGGGGGATATATTGTTACAAGATGATAGCATTTGGACTAAAGAATGCTGGGGCCACCTATATGAGGGCCATGACTACTATTTTCTATGACATGATACACAAAGAAATCTAAGTGTATGTAGATGATGTTATCATCAAGTCCAAGAAAGCCATTGACCATATGGAAGATTTGAGGAAGTTCTTCAACAAACTGAGAAGGTACAACCTGAAATTGAATCCCGCCAAATGTGCATTCGGGGTTCCTGCTGGAAAACTACTCGGGTTTATTGTGAGTCGTCGAGGAATAGAACTAGATCCATCAAAGGTCAAAGCCCTCCAAGAATTTCCACCACCAAAGAACAAGAAAGAGGTTATGAGTTTCTTGGGGAGACTTAACTACATCAGCCAATTCATAGCTCAGTCCACTGTCATTTGTGAGCCAATCTTTAAGATGTTAAAGAAGTACGCCGCCACTAAATTTACCGATGACTATCAGAAAGCCTTCGACAAAATGAAGGAGTACTTGTCAACACCACCAGTTTTTGTCCCGCCCGAGCCAAGAATACCTCTATTACTCTACCTTGCAATACTGGATGGAGCATTCGGTTGTGTTCTGGGGTAGCATGATTAAACGGGGAGAAAAGAGCAGGCCATCTACTATCTTAGTAAGAAGTTCACCCCATACGAGGCCTGGTATTCTCTATCGGAACGCACTTGTTGTGCTCTGACTTGGGTAGCTCAGAAGCTGAGGCACTATTTCTGTGCCTATACTATTTATCTCATATCAAGAATGGATCCGCTAAAGTACATCTTTCAAAAGCCCATGCCCGTTGGCAAACTAGCCAAGTGGCAAATCCTGTTGAGTGAATTCAACATTGTTTACGTGACTCGCAAGGCAATCAAAGGACAAGCACTAGAAGACCATCTTTCCGAAAATCCCGTGGACGGAGAATACGAACCCCTAAAGACGTATTTTCCTGACAAAGAGGTATCTTTCATAGGAGAGGATATTGCAGAATCCTATGATGGTTGGGGAATGTTTTTCGTAGGAGCAACAAACTTCAAAGGAGTTGGAATCAGAGCAGTCCTAGTATCTGAAACCGGCCAGCATTATCCGGTATCTACCAAGCTCAGGATACATCAGGTCCGAGAAGAATGGACAACAAAGAATTCCAAGATACTTTTGTATTTGAATCATGCACAGGAGTTGAGGAAGAGATTCACAAATATGGAATTCCGGCATGTTCCCAGAGTCCAGAATGAGTTTCCCGATGCATTGGCAACCCTATCATCTATGATTCAACATCCAAATAAGAATTTCATAGATCCTATTCAGGTAAAAATTCATGACCAACCAGCTTACTGTGCTCATGTCGAAGAAGAGGCAGATGGAAAACCTTGGTTTCACGATATTAAGGAATACTTGGAAAAAAAGAATACCCAGAGCTTGCAAATCCCACTCAGAAGCGCACACTCTGGAGATTATCTAACAATTTCTTTCATAGTGGAGGAATCCTATATATGAGGACTCCTGATTTGGGATTACATAGGTGTGTCGACACAAAGGAAACATCTAAACTGTTTGAAGAAATCCATGCTGGGACCTATGGTCCACATATGAACGGTTTTGTCTTAGCCAAGAAGATACTCCAGGCAGGTTATTTTTGGATGACTATAGAAATGAACTGCATCCAGTATGTATGAAAGTGACATCATTTTCATATACATGCAGACATGATAAAGGTGCCTCCAAACGAGCTTACTGAAACAAGCTTGCCATGGCCATTTGCTGCTTGGGGAATGGATGTCATCGAACCTATCGAGCCTGCCGCATCAAATGGGCACAGGTTCATTGTAGTGGCAAATGATTATTTCACCAAATGGGTTCAACCAGCCTCTTACAAGGCAGTGACTAAGAAAGTCATGGATGACTTTGTCCGCGACCACATTGTTTGTCGGTTCGGAATTCCGGAGTCAATCATCAATGATAATAGTTCCAATCTCAATAGTGACTTGATGAAGGCCATGTGTGAAACCTTCAGGATCAAACACAAGAATTTTACAGCTTACATATCTCAGATGAATGGAGCCGTAGAAGCTGCCAATAAGAATATCAAGAAGATACTAAGGAAAATGATAGAAAAGCATAAACAGTGGCACGAGAAGCTATTATTTTCTATATTGGGGTACTGCACCACATTTCGCACATTAACCAGGGCAACTCCTTATATGCTGGTTTATGGTACAGACGCAGTCATTCCCGCCGAGGTAGAAATTCCCTCGTTGAGAATCATACAGGATGCAGAATTCAACGACGCAGAATGGGTAAAGAGTCGCTACGAGCACTTAGCCCTCATGGATGGAAAAAGAATGAACACAGTTTGTCATAGTCAACTTTATCAGAAAAAAATATCCCGAGACTTCAACAAAAGAGTCAAGCCAAGATAATTCATACCAGGACAGGTGGTATTGAAAAAAATCTTTCCACATCAAGAAGAAGCCAAAGAGAAATTCTCTCCTATCTGGCAGGGTCCGTACATGGTTCACCGGGTTCTAACAGGACGAGCTCTCATACTTGCAGAAATGGACGGAAAACTTTGGCAGAAGTTGATCAATTGATATGCAGTAAAGCGATACTATGTGTAACACTTATGATTTCCTTATATGATATAATTTGAACCACGTCTGACCTGATTCCCATTTAAGAGGGCATACGTAGGCAGCCTTATAGGTTCGGTCACAATTCAATAAAAATTTTATTTCCTCCACAATTGGAAACTGAGGCAGAATTTTGAGGAGGACCCTCAAAATTTCGAAGTAACTTCAGCTGATCGTCTCAAGCAGCTATTAGAATCAGCAACCCAGTAAACTGGGGCAGAATTTTTAGGAGGACCCTCAAAATTTCGGAGCAAAGGAGGTTGCAATATCTTGAACCGCGTCATAGTCATCGGTTCATCTAAAGATAAATTATTTTCAATTATGTTACACTTTACTAAATCATACATATCTATTATCGAATTGCTTTGTTTAGCGACGCTACCCCAATGATACATAACATCACTGAAAATAGAGCGAAGCAGGACAAGAGAAGTCCACGGGGACTACAAACTAACCCTTCCCCTCTACAAACTCACAATTTTTCTTGGGATACAGGCACCCAAGTTGCAAATCACCGAATACATTTATACACTCATACTTTTTGGGAATAAGACCCTTAGAACCATCACCTATTCACCTTTTCTATCCGCATACAACATCCCCAGCAGCCACAATATCATAATCAGCTATAAAGCCATCAGCTAAGAAATTTTACTACTACTCGCATTTTTCTGCACTGCATAAAGCTACTATTCTGCCTTCTGAGACTAAGCTCTGTCTCCATCTGCATTTTTTACATTGCATAAGGCTACTATTCTGCCTTCCGAGACTAAGCTCTGTCTCCATCTACATTTCCTGCATTGCATAAGGCCATTATTCTACCTCCCGAGGTTAAGCTCTACCTCCATGTGCATTTTTCTGCATTGCATAAGGCTGCTATTCTGCTTTCCAAGACTAAGCTCTGTCTCCATGTGCATTTTTCTGCATTGCATAAGGCTACCTTTCTGCCTTCCAAGACTAAGCACTTTCTCCATCTGCATTTCTCTTGCATTGCATAAGGCTACCATTTTGCCTTCCGAGGTTAAGCTCGACCTCCATCTGCATTTTCTGCATTGCATAAGGCTACCATTATAACTTCTGAGGTTAAGCTCTACCTCCCTCTGCATTCTCCTGCGTTGCATAAGGCTACATTTCTACCTTCTAAGACTAAGCACTGTCTCCATCTACATTTTTCTGCATTCCATAAGGCTACCATTCTGCCTTTCGAGGTTAAGATTTACATCCATCTGCATTTTCTACATTGCATAAGGCTACCATTCTACCTTCTGAGGATAAGCTCTACCTCCATCTGCATGGCTGAAATAACGCCACCTTTATTTAGATTCCGCATCGGCTGAAATATCGCCATATTTATTTAAATCATGCATCTGCTGAAATATCACCATTTTTATTTATGTTTTCCATTGGCTGAAATATCGCCAATTCATTTAAATCTTGCATCGACTGAAAGATCACAATTTCATTTAAATCCTGCATCGGCTAAA
Source organism: Nicotiana glauca (assembly GCA_026770625.1). Classification (NCBI taxonomy): domain Eukaryota; kingdom Viridiplantae; phylum Streptophyta; class Magnoliopsida; order Solanales; family Solanaceae; genus Nicotiana; species Nicotiana glauca. Next base: position 171,983 of record MU700570.1, on the reverse strand, counting down.
ATATCGCCATTTTTATTTATGTCTTGCATTGACTGAAATATTTCCTCTTAATTTAAATCTTGCATCGACTGAAAGATCGCCGTTTTACTTACATTCTACACGCCTGAAATATCACAACTAAATTTAAATCCTGCATCGGCTGAAAGATTGCTGTTTTACTTACATTCTGCATGGATGAAATATCGCCACTTCATTTAAATCATGCATCGGTTGAAAGATCGCCATTTTACTTACATTTTGCAAGGCCAAAATATCGCCATTTCATTTAAATCTTGCATCGGCTGAATGATTACCATTCTATTAAGGTTTTGCATGGCTAAAACATTGCCACTTCATTTAAATCCTGCATTGGCTGAAAGATCGCCACCTTTATTTACGCTCTCATGGGATGAAAGATTGCCACCTTTTGCATTTTCATGGGTTGAAAGATCTCTAAATTAGCCAAGGGCATCATTGTTCGGAGGCACCATTTCATAGCCCGAGAACGCCATGCCATGGCCTGAGGACTCCTTTATATCTTGCATATCATTATTCAAAGGCATCATTCTCATGCCCGAGAACATCATTTGATAGGCTGTGAATCCTTTATCATAAGCTTCATGGACCAGGACATCATGGTCTGAGGACGTCATCGTAACCGTCCAAAGACATCATTCATGGTCCAACGGGAAGTTGCATCATGTTTAAATTTATGCATAATATATGTTCGTATTGCTCATTTGCAGGTAAACCGGCTAGCAACGGCCGTCTCAGCAGGAGAGATCCTGCTCCGGTTCCCATAGCCTACTAGATTTTGACCATCCATCGCGCCCGTTTTTGGAAAAGTATCCATCAGCATATTCCGTCAGCGGATCCCGAAATACATATGACCTGATTCCTGCAAGACCAGGGATATGTTGGCAACTCAGGAACCAGAGCTCAATAAAAATTCTTCAAGTCGTTTCGTTCGGTCAAATTGGTCATCACATCTTTACCCGACAACTCTTTCATCCTTCCCAGGTAAAGAGGGGCAACTGTTGATACCTAATTTTTCCCTATTTATTTTTGTATACAAAATACTTTCAAAAATAGCATGTACATGTATATATAAGCATTCCCAAGTATTTTGGTATTTTACCTAATTATTAAAGATTTTCAAAATTAATTTATTGTCTATTTTAGCAGTATAAAATCCAATAATTATTCCAAAGATTATTATTTTGGTGAATGAATTATTTTATTCTTATATTTACACCAAAATATAGCTAAGGTGATTTTATATATTTTTACAAATTTATTTGGTATTTAAAAGACCAAATTGCATATAATTGCAATTGTAGCCTACTTTAGGATTAATAGCATTTTATAATTGTAAAATTTGGTCCAGTATTTTTAAATTAATATTTATACACTATTAATTATTTCAGTATTTTTAATTTTCTTTTAAAATCATCTTTACTTTTTTTTTATAAATAAAAATGGAAAATTGGCTGTTTAATAATTAGCCCCATTTCTATTTCAATTACAACCCCATTTCATTTCAATTTTGGCCACTAAATTGACCCAATTCTACCCTAATAAACAGGCCTAGTTTCAATTTGGACCCAACTGACGACCCAACCTGTTCTCCACCTACCTACTTAAATCTGGACCGTTGATCACTCAAGATCAACTGCCAAAAATTCACTCTTACATAATTAAACCAAATGACCTACCCTAATCCCCGTCATTCTCACCTGACCCGCCACCCTGGCATCCCAAACTCTCTCAAATCGTCCCATCAGCTCTTCGGAACCCTAGCCTCATCCCACATTCCTTCACCGTATTTTCACCGGAATCCATGGCCTCTCAGGCCATGGATGGTCCACACTCACCCTTAGCCACCACTCAACCTTGTTTATTCGATTATTTGATTCCCGACTTCAATGTCTCTCTTCGTATCTTCTTAGATCTTTTGGTTCCACGGCCTCTCCGGCCATTACTCCGGCATATTCAAGCACCATTAGCCTTTTCGACTTAGGATATGACTTTCCTCAAGACCTTTTTCATTTTTAGGGTTTTCTCTGAAACCCTAAGCAGTTAGAGGTTCTTTACTTGCTTATTTTTCTTAGATCTGGAAAATGTCTATGTTCTATTGGACTTTTTAAAGATTTTCCCCAAATTCTCTTTTTAAAATCATTTAATTTCGATTTAGGGTTTCTGAAGGGATTTTCAAAGGCATCTTTCTGATTCTTTTTATTCTTTCTTTATGTGTGTTTGTCTGTGTTATGCTCGTATTACTTCTTTTACTACACATGTACTATTCTTCTACTTTCTTTTCTACTATACATGTTACTCTTATACTCACATGATAATCTGTGTTATGTTTTCCTTACCCCTCTACTATATGTGTTTACTGTGAGTTCTTCGAGGTTGTTTGCTTTGCTGGACTATGTTTGTGTTCTTACTAAGCATGATTCATCTGTTTTTGCCTAAGTTTGTATCACTTTCTCTTCTGAATTTGTCTAAGTTATGAGTTTTTTATCAAAACGTGTTCTCCATGCTCTTAACTATGTATCGTGTTTATTTATTCATCATATGTCTTTGGAAAAGACTGCTGAAACTCTATCGAGTGACTTTCCTTCTCATCTTTATTGTTTGATTCACCTTGAAACCTTAGGGATTCCTTTGGCGATTTTGATTTTTTGTTTTTGAATTAGGGTTCCAGTTTGGAACCCTAGACCTTCAGACTCATTGTGAGTATACAAATTGGACTTGTACCCCTTCTTGCTTATGAGTCTAAACCTTTCTTTGATTAAACTCTCTTGTAAATAACTTGACAATCCCTTCTTGATTTACATATTTGTGTGCTTTATATATAAGGACTCTGCTTTCAAAAGGTTTTACCAACTAATTGATTGATTCCGAAATGCTTTTTAATAAGGCCTGACTAATTATTGCTGGTTTTCCCTAATTGAACCTCATTTACCTTTTCTGACTTGCTTCATTCAAATTAGGCCTGTAATTTTGATTTCCCTAGCTGTTTGATTAATTACCTTTCCTTTTTTTTCCAAGCCGAGTACCATTGAACTTTTTCTTTAAATAACTTCTGTGTATTTACCCTCCTTATGCTACTTTGAAAATATTTTAATCAAATTTCTTTCCTTAATTGTATTCTACCCATTTGAAATCAAATCCCTTAACTGAAGAGAAATTCTATGTGACTGATTGCAAACTATTTTCTTACCTTTCTTACTTGCTTCTCTGCACTATAAAGGGGACTACCCTTCTATAATTTTAAAAACACTTCGAGTTCAATACCTCAAACTTTTTACTTTCAACTTACACACTTACAATACTACTTTGTGTTCAATACTTTCTCAACACTCTGCTTTTCTGAGATATTTTGGAACTGCTTGCTTACAAATTGGCTTTTCAATACTACTATTTTTTACCTGTTTTCCCTGAAACTGGTATGTCTAATTTAATTTTTCTACCTCACCTCTATGTGTTTACTTTATAGTTTCAGTATTCTTGTTTGCCTTGCTGTTCATGTTCAGTGATTAAACTATGTATGTTCTTTCCTTGCATTTGTTTCTATTGTGAATCCCTACCCCCTATTACCATCTATGTGTCTTAGTTAAAGCTTTTGTCCTGGCAATATGCAAATTACTGCTCAGGTCTAAGCTTGATCTTCAATGTATCCTAGCTCCTAAGATTTTCCTAACAAACAGGTCAGAGGTATGCCAGCATTCCTGATTGCTGGGCATGACCACTAGCCTGCCCTAGACTCCCTAATTCCCCCTATGCACTTACACTTACTCTTAGACTATAAATTCTGCCCCCCTCCTATGAGCCTTGCTTTGGGACCTTGAGTTCCCTCTGAACTTGGACATTTGAGGGTTGGCCCTTCCACTGCACTATAATCTCATTCTGCAATGTATTTGGGGTGCAAGTACTGCTCGAAGCCCTTTGAGGTTCTTAGAGAACTTTGACACATCCCAAATAAAAGAAAGGTCTTGGAAAAGTGATCATGGAAGTTGGTTTATCTCATATTTTTAGACCTTGAGTCTGAATTAGGCTGTTTAGTTGTAGCTTGAATTTCTGATGTAATTTTTTATCCTTCTTGATCCATTCGAGCCTGTAATAATTTGTAATAACTATTGGGTTCTAGTGAAAAATGAAGGGTCATTTATGTATGCATATGAGTAGACAACATGCTCAAAGGGATTACTATTTACAAATTCTTCATTCATGCATAACATATAGAAATCCTGCATATAAGTTTCCGCATATAGAAATCATGTATAAGTTTCTGCGCTTACGCATTTAGAAATCCTACCTATAAGTTACGCATTACACATAGAAATCCTGCCTATAAGATTGTTTCATTACTAGAAACCATGCATATAAGTTTTTGAATATAGAAATCATGCTTATAGTTTTGTTTCTGCACCTCTGCATATACGTCTGTCATTAGGCAAATAATCATAGGTTTAATAATAATCAACTTCATTCTAGATACCATGCTTATAGGACTCCTGCACTTCTGTAGTCGCCTTAAAACCAACGCTTAGAAATCATGCCTATAGGATGTAATCAATTGATCAGCTTCGTCTATTTCAACTATGAGTTTAAAATCAGTAGCAAGATCGTTTAAAATCTGTAGAGCTTTGTTTATAAAACCAGTAACCTTTCTTTATAATCTGTATGCCTTTTGTATTGTTAGATATCATGCTTATAGGCCTCATCTAGGCAAAGCAGTAGGAAATTAATCAACTGTGTCAGTCCCTGATAAACTACAGCTAGACAAGGCCTAATTTAGACTTCTCATCTGAGAAATATGTGATAAAGCAGCATGTTCTAACGCTTTAAATTTAATTCAGAATATAACCATTATTTGAAGTCATGCTAGATAATTCGCTTCTTTAAGTGAGGAGGCATGTTTGAGCCTTTAATCTACTATGTGTTTCCCCTAACTGCATTATATGTTTTGTTTGTTGCCTTAGAATTTTATCCTTTTAAACTCTAAAAAAAAGCCCCCAACTCTTTCCCCCTTTTAGGATTAGTAGTCCCAAATTCCTCAGGGACTGATAGGATTGAGGCGAGTAATAACATGCAATAAGTAACGATACTATTCCGCATTTTAATACCTTAACGATTGAGAAATGTAGATATGGACATGATGACTGGTGCACTAATACCACGTGCAACCCCTTTTCTGAGGATTGATTGCCGGGTATTGCATTGATGTGATCCATATTGATTATAAACCTAGGACCCTATTCCCTTTTACTACTTTTCATTTATTGTTTAAATCTTTTCTTAAAATTTCCGCCCTCTTTTGTTCTCCTCAAATTTCAACTTGCTTGCAATATTATGTGAAAACTCCCTCTATTTGAACCCTTATTATTTACTTGTTAAGTGAAGACACAATTATAACATGGTCGGGAACCACACTAGTGGATCTTTGGGGGTGCCTAACACCTTCCCCCCCGAGATAATTTCTAGCCCTTACCCAAACTCTGGTTCTACAACTCAAACCCTTCTTAGTGTCCTAATGCACTTTAATTATTAGGTGGCGACTGTTCAATTCAAAACCCAATTCCTAAAAAGGAACGAGTTGTCCTCTCAAATGTCATAAACCCGATTTTGCCTTATAAAAAGGGGGCGCGACAGCGACCCATCCTTCTTTCTGTCAAAGAGAACCGGAGCGCCCCAAGGCGACACGGTCGAATGAAACCCTTCTCTAAAAGATCCTTCAGTTGTTCCTTCAGCTCCTTCAGTTCTGCCGGTGCCATTCTATAAGTTGGAATAGATATAGGTTGGGTGCCTGGCATCACATCAATCCCAAAATCAATCTCCTTTTCTGGAGGGATCCTAAGGAGCTCGTCTGAAAACACATTGGGAAATACATTCATAATTGGCACAGATTCAAGGGTAGGAACCTCAGTTGTAGTGTCCGCAACTCGGACCAAATGACAAATGCACCCTTTCCTGATCATCTTCATGGCCTTAAGGTAAGAAATAAATCTACCCTTCGGCATGACATTATTCCCTTCCCACTAAATAGCTGGCTCGTTAAGGAATTCGAGTCTCATGACCATAGTTCGACAATCAAGTTTGGCAAAGCATGAGTAAAGCCAATCCATTCCCATTATCACATCAAAATAGATCATCCCTAATTCAATAAGATCGGCCATGGTATCCCGACCACGCACTGTGACCACACAACCCTTGTAAACCTGTGCGGCGGTAATAGACTCGCCAATCAGAGTAGATACGACGAATGGCTCATGAAGCTGTTGCGGTTTTATCCCAAAGTTTGAAGCAACATATGGGGTAACATAGGATAAGAAAGACCCGGGATCAATAAAAGCATATACATCATGAGATAGAATACCCAATATACTTGTGACGACATCTAGGGAGGCCTCTACACTCTGACGACCACTCATAGGATAAAACTAGCTGGGTCCCCCCGAACCATGTGTACCACCCCTAGCTGCACTCCACCTAGTGGGCACTGGAGAGCCTCAAGCTAGAGAGTGTGCGGAAGATGTGGCAGCTGTAGGACTGAATTACCGAGCTGTACCCCTGCCCACTCCCTGGTGGGACGCACGACAGTCCCTTTAATATGGCCTCTCAACCCGCATCTGTAGCATACTAACATGCCTAGGTAGCAGACTCCCAAATGTACACTTCTACATTTAGGGCATGGGGACCTTTGCTTCTACTGGGGCCTCCCTCCCAATCGACCTTGATGATGGGGCACCTTACTGTCCTGGCTGGGCCTAAAACGACTCCTCTGCTGTGGACCGTGCCCTGATGGCAGGGCACTGGCTGAAGACTGAGCATAAGACTAGGATGGTCCTGATGATCCTCTCTGTATCGTTGATCCCTCACCTCGAAATGAATCTCCAAGGTGGCCTGCTGATCCAACCCTGTTATTTCCTTCTCGTTCTATCATGTGCTTTAATTTTTGATCCTCGATAGCTTGGGCGAAGGCTACCATCCTTCCATAGTTCATGTCAGGATTTAGAGCGGCTGTGGCAGCCTCATTAATAACCAAGGGGCCAAGGCCCTGCACAAATCGATGCACCCTAGCCTCCATAGTCGGCATCATATGAACAACATACTTTGACAGGTGCACAAACTCCACATGATACTCCCACACACTCTTTCTACCTTATTTGAGGGAATCAAACTCTACAACATGGGGTGCCTTCATCTCGGGAGGCAGGAAATGGTCTATAAAGGCATCCGCAAACTGACTCCATCTTGTCGGAGGGCTCCTCTCCTCATGGGAGTCCTCCCATATCTCGAACCAGGAATATGCCACCCCTTTCAGACGATAGTATGCCAACTCCACTCCCTCCGTCTCGGTAGCATGTATAACTCAGAGGGTCTTATGCATCTCATCAATGAAATGCTGAGGGTCTGCTCCGAGGTCAGTGCCTGTGAACAACAGAGGGTCCAACTGAAGGAACATGTTTACTCTGGAACAGGAAGAATACCCTTGCAAGCTAAATGAGGTGGTTGCAGCATTCAACCTCTATGCCTGGGAAGCCACTAACTGAGTCAGCATCTGAATAGCTCCTCTAAGATCTCCATCTAAAATACCGGTACCAGAAGCTGAGGCTAGGGGTGGATAAGGAATATTAGCGGGAGGGATGGTGGTAGCCTCCATAGTTGTAGGAGCTGGGGTAGTCTGCTCTGGAGTGGAAGAACCAGGAAAAGTGATAGCAGGGCTGTTGCCCTCCCCCGCAGCATCACGTAGGAATTCATCAGCAATTCCCGAGGGGGAATTGGCTTCCTGGCCAAATATCGCTTTCTTCTTAGGTGCCATTAACTGAAAGGTAGAACAATACATGAGTTAGAGGAAAAAAATCTCACATACCGCTGTATCGCACGATAAGGAACACAATGAAGAGTATGATTCCTAAATGTTCAAGCAGCCCCTGCTTATAGATGTGGTTGACAACACATCGATAAGAAAGGCTCTACTGGACACGGGTCCGAGACATCCTATGACGCTTTAAAACCTTAGGCTCTATTACCAAGTTTGTCATGCCCCGACCTCAGGGAGCGCAATCGGCGCGCGACCTAGGAAACCCGATCGAGCAAGCCTTACCTCAACATTTCCTACCCAACTTGATAAAATTATGGGACCCGAATCCATTTAGTGTAATTGAAGGATAAAAGGGGTTGTAGATTTGATCATGGACGTCTTATTTTATAACACAACATTAAGCCGTAGTTTAAATCTTCCAAGATTTCCGTATAGTCATAGTTTAGTTCCCAAAAGTACATACAGTTGACAGTCTAAAACAAAATGTTTCAAAATACAACATGATTCTAAGACCACCCCGGCACCCATACATGACTCCCAGAAATGTCTACGGAGTCTTGAAGGATACAAGAGACAAAATTGATGATCCCAGCAACAAGGTCCCGGCCATACCTCAAATGTAGTAACTTACAAAATGAAGAGCTGCAAACCCCAGGGAGGAATGGGGGCTCACGAGATAGCTGTGAAGAGAACAAGGGTGCAACACTATCTGCGATCGGCACTATCAGTAATGGAACCACCTACATCCATTCAAAGATGTAGCGCCCCCGACAAAAAGGACGTTAGTACTACTGAATAGTACTAGTATGTATGACAAACACAATTCTTAATAGGATGAACAATGATCCAATGGAAGACAGTTACATCATCAATAATTACATCATAGAAGTTCGAAGAGGAACACCAAATACGTTTCACATGAGTTTTGGTTAAGTCTTTTTGTTATTTTAGGTTAAAATTCTTTAGTGCCAATTACCATATCTTTAAAATATAATGCCACCGTAGGTTTTTTAACACGGAGTCCGGTCTCGGCCCAACCGGCTAAGCCATCCCAAGTGAGACATATCCATATTCACAATAATGTTCCGGAACCCCATACAAATGCCACTATGTGTACAACATGGCCTCTGATCTCGACCCGATCGGCTAAGCAATCTTACTTGGGACATAACCTCTTTTGATTACTCTTTAGTTCCCATTTCCTTCCATCTTTTTCCCACACCTGGTACAACACCTCTTTTTATTTATTTGTTCCTTGGCACTTAGATATATCAACACAACACAAGTCTTCCCTTCGTCAATTTGTTCATGTAATTCCATCGTTCATTTGTCAAGGGCTATCATACAAGGCATGCACATGCTTGAGCAAATAACGAACATTAGAAATACATGATCACCTTATCAATTATCATGATTTCAAATAAACTCATAGAACAATGTGGAACGAATGTCCGTCACCCATCCCATTAATGCGATCAATCAAATGGAATCAATTTGAAATTTCAAGCCCACTATTTGAACATTAAGAATTCAATACTAAAAAGAAAGGGATTAGCCATACATACCTCAATGAAGCCTCCCTTAATTTCTAACAATAAATTTCGGAATTCCCTAGCAACTTCGATCTATTTTATGAGAGCCATTAATTTAGCCAAGATTTAGAGATACGACTAAGATTCTAGCTCATTTGAGCATATTGTTAAGCACTAGGTGACCATTGTAGTTTTTGGTTCCTTTTGTGAGAGATTTTATCACTTTCTACCCCAATTACCATCTTTTTAATTCACAGTCTTCCCATACTTCATTGTTACTTATGCATGTAAGGTTTCTAGCGTTATACCTACGTACACACTTGCTAATTACTTACTGTAACAAAAATTTTTGATATTATTGATGAGGGAACAGTTACTTACCAATTAGGATGAAGACCTAGTAGCCTCAATTAACAATCTTCTAGGATTTGGGCAAGGATTTAGAGAGAGCTTGATGAATGTTACTCCTTCTCACTCTAGAACTCCCCCTCTCTCTATCTCTCTATGTTGTGAAAATAACAAGAAATGGCCTATTGTGGTGTTTTTAACGGGGTGGGGTCGGATTTTAAATTTTAGAAAGTAAGAGCCCAAGGCAGATTTGCGATCGCAAAGTCAAAATGCGGTCCGCAGAATGGACCGCAAAAACGCTCCCAAAAACTGGGCACACCGACTAGGTTTGAGGGTGAAATGCGGTCCGCATTCACATTCTGCGGTCGCATAATGCACCACAGAACTGCCCTTCCCAAAAATCCCTAGGAAATTATGCGATGACTATGCAGTCCCATTTTGGTTATGCGATCGCATAGTTGACTTCAAATTTGCTAACTCACTCTGCGGTAGAAATACGGTCTGCATATTTGATATGTGATTGCATTCTCGACCACAGAATTGCACTTTTCTGGAAAACATAATTTCTTGATTTATAGTGCACAACTTAGTCCAAAAGAATTTTATACATTTCTAACACATTTTCCTAATTTGGCACTATGAGCTTTCAGGTTTATAGTAAAAATATTTCACGGGTCTCACATTGACCTTCTTCCCAAATCTCATTACACCTTTCATGGGTGACACACAGAGTAACACTCTCTCTCCAACCATGAATTCTATATCTTGAACCTTACGGTCGACATAACCCTTCTACCTGGACTGAGTTGTACGTAGTCTATCCTGAATGATCTTTACCTTATCTAAGGCATCCCGTACCAAATCTGTACCCAATAATTGAGCCTTCCCCGGATCAAACCATCCAACCCGCAATCGACACCGTCTACCATATAATGCCTCGTAGGGAGCCATCTAGACGCTCAACTGATAGTTGTTGTAGGAAAACTCTGGTAACGACAAGAATTGATCTTAAGAACCTCCAAAGTCAATAACACAGGCACGGAGCATAACCTCCAAGATCTGAATAGTACGTTCGAATTGTCCGTCTGTCTGAGGATGAAATGTTGTGCTCAACTCGACCCTTGTACCCAACTGACATTGTAATGCCCTCTAGAAATGTGAGGTAAACTGCGTACCTCGATCAGAAATGATAGACACGAGCACACCATAAAGATGAACGATCTCACTGATATAAATCTCTGCCAACCGCTTCGAAGAATAGGAAACTGACATAAGAGTGGAATATATTGACTTGGTCAGTCTCTCCCCAATAACTCAAACTACATTGAATTTACTCTAAGTTTGTGGGAATCCAACAACGAAATCCATAGTGATATGCTCCCACTTCCACTTAGGAATCTCTGTCTTCTAAAGCAAACCACCAGGTCTTTGATGCTCATACTTTACTTGCTGAAAATTTAGACACTGAGATACATATGCAACAATATCATTTTGCATCCTCCTCCACCAATAATGCTTCCGCAAGTCCTGATACATCTTGTCGGTGCCTGGATAAATAGTATACCAGGAACTGTGATCCTCCTCTAGAATCAAATCACGAAGCCCATCCACATTAGGAACAAAACATCACCCTACATCCTTAAAACTCTATCATATCTAACCGTAATATGCTTGGTATCACCGTGACGCACTGTGTCCCTAAGGACAAGAAAATGAGAGTCATTATACTATCGTTCTATGATACGATCAAACAAGAGATCGAGCGACTGTGCAAGCTAAAATATGACTGGGCTCAAAAACATCCAACCTCACGAACTGATTGGCTAAGGCCTGGACATCTAATGCAAGTGGACTCTCACCGACTGGAATGTACGCAAGGCTGCCCATACTAGCTGACTTCCTACTCAAAGCAACGGCCACAACATTGGCCTTCCCGTGATGATACACGATGGTGATATTATAGTCTTTCAATAGCTCCAGCAACCTCGTCTGCTTCAAATTGAGCTCCTTTTGATTGAGAAAATACTGCAAACTCTTATGATCCGTGAATACCTCATACGATACGCCATATAGATAGTGCCTCCAAAACTTCAGCGCGTGAATAATGGTTGGTAGCTCCAACTCATGAGCAGGATAATTCTTCTCGTGAACCTTTAGCTGGCGTGAAGCAAATACAATAAACTTGACACCCTACATCAATACCACACATAGTCAAATACAAGATGCATCATAATATAATGTATAGGGCCCTAAACCTATGGGAAACACCACCAACAGTGTCGTAGTTAAAGATATCTTGAGCTTCTAAAAGCTCTGTTCACACTCGTCTGACCATTTGAATAGGGCACCCTTCCGGGTCAACCTAGTCAACAGAGCTGTTATAGATTAAAACCCCTCCATAAACCGATGGTAATAATCCACCATACCTAAGAAACTATGGTTCTTCGTGGCTGAAGTAGGTCTAGAACAATTCTGAACGACCTCAATCTTCTTAAGATCTACCTGAATACCCTTTGTTGATACAACGTGACCCAAGAAAGCAACTGAACTAAACCAAAACTCACATTTTGAAAACTTAGAATATAACAGGCTATCTCTTAGAGTTGAAAGAACGGTATAAAGATGTTGCTCATGATCCTCTGGACTATGGGAGTAGAAAACAATCATAAAGGAATCTAGATAGGGCTTGAACACCTGATTCATCAAGTCCATAAATGTTGCTTGGGCATTTGTCAAGACAAATGACATTACCAGGAATTCATAATGGCCATATCGAGTTTGAAAAGCTATCTTAGGGACATCAGATGCCCTAATCCTCAACTAATAGTAGCTAGAACTCAAATCGATCTTCGAAAACACCTTGGCACCCTGAGTCTGATAAAATAAGTCATCAATCCTCAGCAATGGATACTTGCTCTTGATGGTGACTTTGTTCAACTATCGATAATCTATGCACATCCTAATCGACTCATCCTTATTCTTTAAAAACAATACGGGTGCACCCCAAGGCGAGACACTGTGTATAATAAATCCCTTATCAAGCAAATCTTGCAACTGCTCAGTCAACTCTTTCAACTTTGGCGAGGCCTGTGGTATGCAGAATAGAAATAGGCTGAGTGCTCGGAACCAAATAGATACAGAAGTAAATATCCCTGTAGAATGGCATCTCTGACAGGTCTGGAGGAAATACCTTTGGAAACTCACAAACAACTAGTACAGAATCTATGGAAGGAACCTCCACACCAGAATCACGAACGTAAGCCAAATAAGCCAAACACCCCTTCTTGACCATACGAAGATCCTTCATATAAGAGATAACCCTGCTAGTAGAGTGACCGGGAGTCCCTCTATACTCTAATAGAGGAAACCCCAGTAAGGCTAAGGTTACGGTGTTGGCGTGATAGTCCAATATAGCATGATAAGGTGACAGCCAATCCATCCCCAAAATGACATCAAAATCGACCATATCGAGAAGTAGGATATCTATGCTAGTCTCAAGACCCCCAATAATAACCACACATGAGCGATAGACACGATCTACAACAATAGAATCCCCCAGCAGTTTGGACACAAACACAGGAGCACTCAAAGAATTACTAGGCATAACCAAATATGAAGCAAAGTGAGATGACATATAAGAGTATATAGACCCTATATCAAATAGAATTGAAGCATCTCTACTGCAAACTGAAACACGACCTACGATAATAACATTGGATGGCTCATCCTCTAGACTGGCTGGGAAAACATAACATCGGGGCTGAGCCCCAACACTCCTAACCATATCTCTGGGTTGGCCTCCTTCTAGATAGCCTCCACCTATAGTGACCTGGCATCCACCTCTAACGGCCTGACCTCTACCTTTGGCTTCCTGACCCCTAACTCTAGCTGGCGGAGTGGGAAGTGGCACGCTCGATGCCAGAATCATGGAACAAGAACTCTGCTGCTGTGACAAAATGTCCACTAATCTCGAATAAGTCCTCCTAATATGACCATAATCACCACACTCAAAATGTCCATCCTAATACTATGGTTGTAGAAACTAAGATTGACCCGGACAAGCAAATAAACTGCGATAATAACTTTGAAGAGGAGGTACTCTGATAGAAGTTAATAGTGAACTGTAAGCTGGATGCCTTGAAGAAGGTACTAAGGACCACAATTCCCTGAAGCTCCATGGGATGTCTGACGTGCTGAATGAAACGTCCTAAGAGGATGGCACCCTTCTAAAAGTACATCGACCTCTAGATGAGCCCCACTGAATCTATCATATTGACGCGACCTCTTGTCAAACCCCTAACCACTCCCATAAGCTACAATCGTCTCAACTCAACTTACAACATTGGCTGCAACATCGAAAGAAATCTCACTCCCAATCTCCTTAGCCATTTGCAATCTAATAGGCTGAGCATGTCCCTCAATAAAACTCCTCCTCCTCCCTCTCTCTCTCTCTCCCTCTCTGTCTCTATTTCTCTCTCTCTCTCTCTCCCTCTCAATAAAAAGTATAAGAAGAGCATGACGGGCCAAATCAATAAAGTGAGTCTCGTACTAAGTGACGGAGACGCCCAAACTGCCTGCGATAGTCCTCCCAAAGTGTAATAGGAGGGATCTTCTAAAGAAATATCTGAGAGAACTAGTCCAAGTCAAAGAAGGCGACCCAGTCGGTCTAGTCAACACAAAGTCATTCCACCATCTCTTGGTGGAACCTATCATCTAGAATGCAGCAAAATCGACCCCATTGGTCTCTACTATCCCCATGTTTCGCAGTACCTCATGGCAGTGGTCAAGATAATCTTGTGGGTCCTCAGACGCTACCCCACTACAATGAACTAGAAATAGCTTGGTGAACTTGTTCAATCTTAGTAAAGCATCAAAAGTCATAGCTAATCCATCACCGGTTTGTGCTACAACACCCGGCAGAACTGCCTTAACGGCTGAGCTGCTGGAGTCTGAAATTGGGGAGCCATCTGCACCAGATTGTGAGTAGTGGGAGCCTGAACTCCTCCCCTAGCCCAAGAGACGACTGGTGCCACAGGAAATGTGCCGGTCTGAGCAACACTCTTCATAAGACACACTAGACAGACCAAGGCATCCTGAAGTACTGGGGTAGCGATGAACCCGAAATTACTACCATCGGGACCATGATGGCGCCCACATCACAATTGCTAAGTCAAGACAACGTTAGAATATTATTAACAAATTCCCTTACATTTCAATGATTAAAGGTAAACAACAAATCAAGTAGATATAATTGCAAAATTAAGTAAACAACCTCTTTGTTTATATACTATAAACAATACTATTGCTATTAGCGCCCAAAATTTGGTATCACAATCCATGAACACACTAGGATTTCCTACAAACATCAATCTGAAAGAAATTACAACAGTTTTGGAAATAAGAAAACAATACTATCAAGACATAGAAGAGGACGCCAAGCCCTGGGGACACCAACAAGACTACCTTGGGTCTCCAAACTGTGTAACCTGAAGCCAACCTCTTAATCAACCGCTACCTGCTCTAAAATTTGCACTGAAAGTGTAGAGTGCAGTATTAGTACAATCGACCCGTGTACTGATAAGTGCCGAACCTAACCTAGATGAGGTAGATATGAGGTTTGACAGGGCAAATTACAATATACCATGCATACACCGTATAATAATAGTAGAAAGAAGAATGGAACAAAATAAAACAGTAACTTGCGAGGAATGAATACTTAACGGAAGTATCTTATCAGTATCCAGCTATAACCAATCCTTAAATGAAATGGAAAACCATAAAATATATTACATAGTAGAATAACAATACATAAACACATAAACTGATGCGGCACGCATCCCTATCCCACCATATAATCAATATCAATTTGAATATTCTCCCTTATTACTCTATGTCAATCCACCCTTATTCCTCCTGTTGTGGGGTGCAACCCGATCCAATATATAATAGCAATTCACCCTTATTCCTCCTCAATATATCGCCCTTATTCATCGTGTTGCGACGTGCAAAGATATTCCAACATATAATAACATTTAATCCTTATTCCTCCTCAATATATCACCCTTATTCCTCCTGTTGCGGTGTGCAACTTGATCCTACCATATCAGTACGAATTACTTAGTAAGAACAGAAATTTCACAATTTAACTCAAAACTCTCCTAGTATCTTAACCTCAAACTAAAACAAACAGAAAGCTTGTACATTATAAAATTTCACACAATTAATACTACTCATCCAAACCAATCCAAAATATACCATAAAACACTGATAAACCAACTTAAACCAATAACATGAGACAATAAAACTATGGGATATCTAATAACTTCTACAATGAAAAATAATATCTAACAAGTGGCAATTACATGTGGAGATACCCGTAAAGCATGTAAGAATTAAGGCAGGGAAGACAATATAATAAGAACGGGAAATAAACAGGCAAAGCAGATAAATTAGGGGCTCATAGGTACTCGTCACCTCACCCATACGCCAATTAACATGGATTTTTCACATAGCAATTAAGTCAAGTATTTTCAATCCCTCGAGTCAAATTTAGACCCAACACTTACCTCGATCCGCAGGCCACTCACCGCTCCATTACCACTTTTCCTATAGATTTCACCTTCAAACCAGTCATATCAAGTCATAGTTAACTTAATAACATCAAATATTGCTAAAGAAATCAATTTCAATACATAAATTTAGGTTTCCCAACATTTTTTCCAAAAAGTTAAAAATTGATCCCTTGCCCGCTTGGTCAAAACTCGAGGTTCGGACCAAAAACCATTCACCCATTCACCCCCAAGCCCAAATATGTAATTAGTTCAGGAATTCAACCTCAAATCGAGGTCTAAATTCCCAACTTGCAAACCACCCTCCCTCAATTCCTCCAAAAATTTGTAATTCTACCCTTTTAGAATAAGATTTAGGAATAGGAATCTAATGGGTGATGATACAAATTGAAGAAAATGAGTAACAAAGTACAAACCTATGATTTGGTAATTAGTTCCCCCTTCAAAAATCGCCCTAGGCCGAGTTCTAGAGAACGAGATATGAAATTTTGAAGAAGTCCATTTTTTGGTCTGTTTTAAAATCACTAGACAGGCCTTCTTCGCGTCGCAAAGTGCCTGTCGTGATTTCCATAAACAGTAGCCCAAAGCCCTACGTGTTGGCGAGCATCACTACGAGTTCGCGAAAGGCTGCTCCCTTATGGCCTTCGCGTTCGCGACCCATTGATCGCAATCGCATATAATGACAACTGACCCTCCCCCAGGTCCTTAAGCTATCGCGTACGCATTGAGATGACCGCGTTCGCGACCATGTCTCTGCATTCACGATGAGTAATTTCCACCCCAACCCTACTTCCCCTTCGTGATCGTGTGAGTGGCTTCGTGATCGCAAAGCACAAAGCTTCAGCACACCGGTAGCAGCAAAATACACCAGATTTTCTAAGTTTTAAACTACCCGTAGCCTATCTGAAACTCATCCGAGTCTTCAGAGCTCCAACTTAAACATGCACACAAGTCTTAAAATATTATATGAACTTGCTCGTGCGATCGAATCACCAATAACACCTATAACTACAAATTTAGCACCAAATCACACGAGATTCTTAATAAAACTTTGAAATTCCTATTTTCACAACCCGACGCCCGAATCACATTAAATCAGTTCTGTTTCTCACAAAATTTCACATATAAAGTATAATTATTATTTTTGACCTGTACTGGCTCCAGAACAAAAATACAGTCCTGATACCAACAAGATCAAATATTAACCAAATTCTTAAAACCATTTAATGTTCAATCTTTTAATTTTCAACATAAATTCATATCTTGAGCTACGGACCTCGGAATTTGATTTCAGGCATACACCTAAGTCTTATATTTTGATATAGACCATTGGAACTATCAAAATATGGGTCCGGATCCGTTTACTAAAAATATTGACCGAAGTTAACTAAATCAACTTTTAAAGGAAAAAATTATTATTTTTATCAACTTTCAACCTAAAAACTTTTCGAAAACACACCCGTCCTGCGTACGCAAATCGAAAAGGAATAAAATGAGGTTTTGAAGCCCTCGGAACACGAAATCGAGTTCTAAAACATAAGATGGTATTTTGGGTCATCACATTTTTGTATAAGTTACTCTTCTCATAAGACCACTCTCACATGGGCCTTTGAAATTGGTAATTGTTGCTTCCTATTGATCATTTTTTCTCCTTAGGTTACTTTTTACATTATTTCACCTTATACACTTAAGTAAATCTAGGCAAAGTTTAGAGCCAAATTCTTTATCCAAATGGATAATTTGTTAGGTCTTGCTATACATTTAGACATGTCTCAAGTCACATTTTCCTCTTCATATTCTTCTCTCTCTAGAGCTCATTATATACTAATAAAGATATGTCAGAATTTTTCAACTAGTTCTAAATGATATTTTATTTAATAATTTACTTGAATTTTTATTAATATACTTATAAGAATAATTACTAGGTCAATTTATGTAAAGACTTTAAACTAAAGAAAGTTTATTGGTGTTATTTAGAGAATTTTAAAAGATAAAATTATGGGTCTTCGTTAATACGGGTGAATCAAATAGCGTGAAATTCAAAAATCCAAATTTATAAATGGCAATTCAAAAATAACCACCGTTTCAAAAGTAATCGAATTTGGCCACTTGTCATGTACAGAAAAATATGAATGAAAACACTATTCAAAATCTGAAAAATATTCCAGTATAATATACTGGACTTCGAGCATAATATACACAAGTGCTCCAATCTCTAGTATATTATGCTGGAACTTTCCGTATGTTGGAGTTTCAGCATATCATGCTGGAAGTTCATACACAGGTGCATCAATATCTAGTATATTATGCTGGAACTTTCTGTGTTGCAGTAAAATATTGGTTATTTTTCAATGACATTGCAAACGATGGCTATTTTCAATGATCGGTCCGATAACTGGCTAGACCGTGCTATTTTTACATGAAAATATATTATTAAAATCCTAAATTATCTCATATTAAGCATAAGGTGAGTTTGAAGTAAAAAATTTCATGAACATTGAAAGTTATGATTTTAAAGGACTAAAATAAAATTTTCTTTTCTATATTGGAAACATACTTATTTAAATTTTTTAGTTACTATTTGAGATTGTCAATTTATGTGTTTTTTAAGGATTTATATAGTTGTAATTTCTCAATGAAACTTTTTTTTCTTTAAAGAAAATTAAAATCTACTATTTTATGGGTTTAATTGAAATATAATTGGTATAAAATATTTGAAAATTACTTAAGATCTTCTAATGAATAATGATTGTCTTCAAAAGCTTATGTCGATTCTAGTTTTGGTTGAACATTATTCATTTGCATGCACAAGTAATTTCTTATAACCTTCCTTAATGTTTTTAACATAGAGTGCACACAATACATTTTAAAAAATTAATAAATTAACATTTTTGAAAGAAAAAAGTAATAACCTGTATATATTTTAAAATTTGTCAATTACTTTGGGAATGAAGAATAGGAAATGGAGACGCACTTTTTTTAATGCTGACATAACAGGGGAAAGAATCTTGCAGAGTATGTCTTTGATGACCGAATAAAGAAGAAAAATAAAACTTTAAGGGCCACCAAAAAGATCACTCCTTTGTGCTTCTATGGCCTCTAATGTTCTTGGCATTATCTTGGTCACTCTTCCACATGCACCCTCTTGCTCCCACGATACTCCTAGGCCTTCCATCGTGCCAAGATCCTTGTGAGGCCCTTTGGGCGGTGCTTTCTCGATCAACTAGTAGAATTGGACGAAGAAAGAGACTAAACAAAGCGGAGTACTTATTTAGAAGTAGACTGAACACCAACCCAATCTCCTTGATAGGGTGCAAGGTGTTCTGCTATCGTCCTTCCTTTTTGGTTAGATACGTGATGTCGAATTCAGATAGAAACAACAACCATCTTGCAGTCGGGTTTCTCGAACAAATACCCTGATCGAGTAATGGACTTTATTTTTTTCTCGTTCACGTTGATAGGCCTGGTTCAGTTCAAGCTGCTGCAAAAGAATTTGTCGAAGTGGTAGAACGAGCTTTCGTATTACAAGCTGTTAGATGAATCCCTAAAGTAGATTAGATTTATGAGGTGATATATTATTCATGTTGAACCAAGAACGATTCTTATTTAATTAATATTTTCCTCATCTCATTGAATTGAATAGAATTTTTTTAGGAACAATTATATACATCTCCTTTGAATTATCTATGATGCATTATAGTACTAAAAGTATAAATTATTGATAGTGCCATATTATAACATTGAAAATGAAGGCAACGTTACTTAGAATTTAGTTTTTAAGCATAAAGTATGGAACTAAATTAATCCTTAAGGTTTACTTTGATAAATTTAGCTTTCTTTTTTAGTTTCGTCCAAAACTAAGCTTAAACCACCACATTTGACTACATAATCCGCGCAACATGAAATTATGAGTGAACAAATAATAAAAAATAAAAAGAAATCTGTATAACTAGATAAATTATATGCTCACAAATTCATAAAAATGCCAAATAGTTTTCAATTTATGGTCTTGACCCGAGTTGTAATTATTTGCACACTTTAAACCATATTAGTTTATAGAATATTGAATCACTTGTGTCCCTTTGGTATTTGCTAATTCTCCGGCCAAAATTTGTTCCTCATAAATAATTTTTTACTTTAACAAAATTATCCAACTATGTGACTAAGAAACTTTAATAATTATCAAGACTTATCAACAAGACTTGATTGACATGTTGCTATATTAAATTTATTTATGCAGTAAATAAATTTTATACAAATTAAAATTATTTAATAAAAATAAAATTACTAATTCTATGAAAAAATATTGATTTTGCGGCAGGGCTTAGCACGGGCCTCCCACAACTAGTATATATTAGATGAGTGAATAGTGTATCAGTCAATTAAAATTTTTATTCAGAATTATCTTTTTTCTTAAGAACCTGTTGTTCTTGCAATTCTTGTAGAAAAAAATTATATGTGAAAACCTCCTGTCACGACTCAATTTCCCCTCCGTTGGGTTTCGTGATGGACCTAGTCTTAGGTACTAGATAAGCCTAACATAGGGGTGGCAATTAGAGTCCAAACCCATCTAACCCGCCCAACCCGCCCATAAATTAATAGGTTGGGTTACAAATATTTTAGCTAATGGGTCAATTTGTGCTGAGCCCAAGTTAACCCATTATATTTTATAGCCCATTCTGACTTATTTAGCAGCCCAAATACAAACCATAAAACTCACCTAAAACAAAAGGTATCTCAACTATTTATATAGAAATTTATTTAGTTGCCCCAATTTTTATTTTTATATTTTGTATTTTCAATTTCTTTTGTTTTTCTATACTATCCACCCACACTGCCGCTTCCCCCCTCCCCCCGGCGCAAAACCCCCCAATTTTAAATTTTCTATTTTTTTTCCTGCACCACCCACGCTGCCCCCTCCCTTCAAAAAAGATTTTTACTTTATTTTGTATTTTTTATTTTTTATTTTTTTTACACCACCCACCCACCCCTTTTGCCCCTCCCCTAAAAAAAATTTACTTTTTTTTAATATTTTTAATTTTTTATTTTTTTATTTTTCTGCACCACCCACCCTCCTCTTCCCCCCTACTCCAGCCCTACCACCACCCACAATTTTTTTTTCAACTTACACATTTTAAGGTAAAAGGTTTTTTTTATGTAAGATGAGCATAGTTCTAAAACATGGGTCAAGTTGGGCGGGTTGGATAATGACCCATAGTTTAGCCCATCTTGACCCAGCCCATCTTAGCCCAAGTACACTTTGGGCAGGGTTGGGCAATGACCCATTTAGTTACCTAACCCATCTTGACCCGCCCAAATTCAGCCCAACCCATCCATTTGCCACCCCTAGCCTAGCATTTGCTAAATATGAACCATAATAAAGAAAGTCTAAAAGCTTCAACATAGAAATATTTATGAAATATACATCTTCCCAAAACTGACGGTACAAGTTAGAAGCTCTACGGAGTTTCGCTATAACTTCCAAACTCAATTGTATGGAAATAAGTACAACAATGTAAATACAAAATAGGAAGGTGACGCCGAAGTCTGCGAACGCAGCAGCAGGGTTACCTTGGGTCTCCTCGGCAAGAATCCGCACAGCTACTAATGAACAATACATGATCTGCAAAAAAATATACAGAAGTGTAGTATGAGCACACCACAGTAATGCCTAGTAAGTATCGAGATTAAACTCGGTGGAGTAGTGACAAGGAACAATCAAGACACTTTTTATAAAGACTAATAATCTGAACAAGTATAAGTATAGAAAAAACATACATGATATCTATATAAAGACTACGCGATGTGGCTAACAATACAGTAATTTCAATAAGGTAAGAAATAACAAGTAGAATGAAACACGATAATAAGAACACAGAAAGGTGAAAGGAAATACTACCCAAATCCGGAATCACAAATACAGTACGGACAAGTCATAACTCAAAAACTACGACAGTTTTCATATTAGATCATAGCCAGCAAACTTCAATCAATTAATCGAATCCTTCAGTTGATAAAAACATTTCGAAATATGCTTCTGTCAAGTAAATATCTTTCAAAAATATTTCTCTAAATATGAATACATTTCGAATATAACCTTTTCAAATAAATATCCTTCGAATATAAGGCACCATGTGATACCTCATCTTATAATTATACAATACAGGTCTCAATACCTGAACCCTAACACTTGGAATCATGTGCTCTCATCAGACCTCTTAATCATACTAA
This sequence comes from Nicotiana glauca, assembly GCA_026770625.1. Classification (NCBI taxonomy): domain Eukaryota; kingdom Viridiplantae; phylum Streptophyta; class Magnoliopsida; order Solanales; family Solanaceae; genus Nicotiana; species Nicotiana glauca. Next base: position 149,493 of record MU700570.1, on the reverse strand, counting down.
CATCTCACATGCCCAAAATGGCCATTTTCACATGGAAGGCAAATAACCAAGGGTGTGCATCTGTACTCAGCAATATCAAGAAGCCTCATATCCGATAAGGGTGCTTAGCCACGTGTATGCTTGTGCAAGTGTCCTAACATAATTCATACCAACTAGTAAGCATAAGGATAAGAACGGACAACACATATAATGTTTACACATGGAGAAGAACAATGAAAACAATAGCTCAGAACACAATGATAATAATAAGGAATCTCCCAGTATACCGTTCCGTAAACCCAAACGTTAATGTGCAAGGGGATCTCCCGGAATACCGTTCCGTAGTCTTAAAGTAAATAGGAAGAATAGGGGAACTATCGGCGTACCATCCCGTAGTCCCAAACGTAAATGTGCAGGAGGATCTACCGGGATACTGTTCTGTAGTCCTAAAATAATATGCAGACTACGGCGATCTACTAGGATACCGTCCTGTAGTCCCAAACTTAAATGTGCAACGGAATCTACCGGAATACCGTTTCGTAGTCCCAAAGTAAATATGCAGCGCAACCAAAGGAGATAACAATTATGACACGGAAGAAAACTTGTATATTAACACAACACGTACAACAATAACAACAACAATAATACATGATATGACAAGTAAATTAACTCAAGAACTATAAATCACAAAGAAATGGTAGAACCGGTTCACAAGGAATAACCACAGAAAAAAATGGAGGCATAAAGGGAATAGTTCAACGAAGGAAAAACTAACATGCAGCAACGATCCCACATTATACAAGTCAATAACAAGAAAATAACTCAAGTCAAGTAGTCCCTAATAAAGGCAAGTCAACTAAGATATATATTATCTAAACTCCTTTTAAGGTTGGACAATTACAAGGATATTCGACAATTCTATTTAGGAAAGATGCTCTTAGCTTCACTTAAGACTAAATAATTTCAGGAGGGATAATACTAATTCTCAAATAAGGAAAACAGTTATGAAAAGATAGCATGGCAATACGAGAGGCAAAATTATATAGTTAAGCCAAATAGGAGTCGATTAGGCAATAAGAACGAATCATGAAGCAATTAATTCCAATTAAGCATGTGGAGGCGGAACAAGTAATTAGGAAACTCAGTCATGTCAAGAACACATCTATACACAGTGAATATAAAGATCTAAGAACCCTAAAAGGCTAATTTTCCACAAATAAGTCCAAGCACACACTCATCACCTCGCGTACACGAAATACAATCAACATAGAAGACTTAAATCCTAAGGAGAAGTCCCCCACACAAGATTAGACAAGATACTTACCTCAAAGATAACAAACTGATACTCTAAAATGCACTTCTCGGTTGAAAAGACCTCCGGAGAGTTAAATCTAACCAAAATAAATTTAAAGTACAAATAAAACTCGTAAGAAACTATTTCGAATCATAAAGTCTCAATCTTTAACAAAATCCAAAAAATCGGTTCAAAAGTTGACCCCCGGGCTCGCACCTCGAAACCCTAAAATTTTTATAAAACCGAATACCCATTCTGATATGAGTTCAACCATACAAAATTTATTAAATTCCGATACCATTTGGTCACTCAAATCATGATTTTTCATTTTAGAAATTTTGTTAAAAAACAAACATTTTTCCCAACCCAAAACACAATTTAAATTATAGAAACAAGGATAAAATCATGGAATATATTAGATACTAGGTGAAGAACACTTACCCAGTCGATTTGTTTGAAAAACCCTGAAACAAGCTCCAAAAATCGAAGTCCAAAACTCAAAATATGAAGAAAATGGCCAAACCCTCGATATAAAGGATTCTGCCCAGCACTTCCGCATGTGTGGATAGTTATGCACATCTGCGCTATCGCATTTGCGGGGAGAATTTTGCATTTGAAAATTTAACTTATAGGATTAGGTCTGTAACTGCGTACAAATAGTCGTACCAGCAGCATCGCAGAAGCGATATCAGGAGCGAAAAAGTGGGGCTCGTTCGCAGATGCGATGCATAAACCGCAGAAGTAGTTATGCACCTGCATTCCAACACTTGCAGAAGTGAGCTAGCTTTCAGGCCTCAAAGATCTCTTATTCAATCAGGCTGACATAGAAGAGGAGCCGCACCTACGCTCCAAGGTCGCAGGTGCAAAAATACCAAAAATTAGACATGATCACTCAAAATATTCGAAACTCGTCCGAAATACACCCGAGGCCCCCGTGACCCTGTCTGAACACACAAAAAAGTTCTATAACCTAACACGGACTCGGTTGAGGTCTCAAAACATATCAAACAATGCCAAAAATGCAAATCGTGCCATGAATCGAACTATCAACTTCCAAATGTTCCAACTTTGAAAACTCATGTCGAAACCAATCAAACCAGCTATAATGACGCCAAATTTTGCAAATAAGTCCCAAATGACATGAAGGATTTCTTTCAACTCTCAGAATCACATTTCGACCCCGATATCTCAAGAGTCAACTATGGGTCAAACTTCTCAATTTTTCAAACTTCAACTTTTCCAACTTTCACCGAAATGCCTCAAATTACCCTACGGACCTCGAAGTCATAATCCGGACGCACACCTAAGTCCAAACTCATCATATGAAGCTGTTGAGATCATCTAAAACTCATTCCAGATCCGTTTACATAAAAGTCAAATTCCAATCAAATTCTCACTCTTTAAGCTTCCAAAACTAGATTCCTTCTTCCAATTTAATTTTGAATCATCTTGTAACTGAATTCAACCATGCATGCAACTCGATAAACATAATATGAATCTGTTCAAGACATTAGCCGCTGTATAGAGCTTAGATTCTTAAAATGACCGACTGGGTCGTTACATCCACACTCTTATAAAAAAGCGTTCATCCTCCAACGTGCCAAGATTTGCCTCGAAGTCCTCAAATTGCTGAATGCACACTTCCAATATATACCCGCAGGTGATCCCACATCACCTCAATCAACATAAGACTGGCGACACCACCTCACCTACAAATTAGCTTCCCTACCAACACCGATAAGCCTCTAGCCAAAATTCTCACCTTCCATTCACTTCCAAAAGACACGATTCTAAACTACATCTGGTATCATTCCCAACTAGCTGAAACCACTTATGCCTACACCCATAGAGTACAACCATAAAACATGACACATCACACGAAGGCCCACAATAACACTTTTGATTCACAATACCTGAACTAATAAAATCCAGCACCGGCCGTAAGCCTCATATCTAGGTAGAACTTTGCTTCAAACCTCCATAACACTGACAATCGTTGCACCCCATTTTTCTCGCAAAATTGGGTTTCGATATTTTCTAGGACAATTCCTTTCCGTGAGGGTAGGGAATTGGATTTGAAAGAGTCGCCACCAAACAGATTAAGGTACATTAGGGCAAAGCAATTAACTCATATAATCAGTTTACATCACAAAAGATCTGGTAAGGGCTCAAAGTTACATTGAGGAGAAGGTGTTAGGCAACCATTGAGGTCCACAACGGTGGGTACCAACTGAACTTAAATTAAGTGAATTAGTCTTAAAAGGGAGGAAAACAAATTTGGATAGATACAATGTTCAACTTATTTTTACACAAAGTATATGGTGGTGGTCCTAAGTTTTTTTAGCCAATAGGATCATTACATGCAATGCTTTGCAACTCTCTCAAGTCGGGTTTTACTCATAGTATTAGCGCATGGGCTATCATTTCCTTTACTATCCAATTACTATCTTTCAGTTGTTACCTAAGCTCTCTAGTGGCTTCAGACACGTGCCTTATGCGTGCACTACCCATCCCTTTCCTATGGTTCTAAAGGTGTTTAGGACCTCTATTTACGGTGGTTCTAGACTGGCCTATGTTTCTTAAATGAGAAAATCTAGGCAACAAACAAAATTCAAATAGGACTATCATGTAAGGAGAAAATAAGGGCTCATGTTAACCTCCACAAGTAGACAACAAATGCACGCAGTTAAATTAGCAGACTTTATTAATTTAGGATCTTATAGACAGGATATCTAGATGAGCAGAAACAGAATGCAAGACAACAACTTATTAAGGCGGGCATATGGGCCTATCAATTTGCCTACTGATTTTAATAATCCTTGATTTTGGGCATTTTCAAGCAGTAAGACATCACAATTTTAGGCCCAGAATCATTAGTAACCCCTACGGATTTGCCTAAGTAATAACCTGATTTAATCAAACTCAAAACTGATTAACAGAACTATATAGGCATGATATTTACAACTGTTAATTATACACATATAACATGATTTCTAAGTGAATTAATGATTTTAACTCATAAAGACAGGTTTTATCCCTTTTAGATCCTATATGCATCATTTCTAATTAATTTAAACCCACATAGGTAGGATTTCTAAGTGTTGATTTGATTTAAACTTCTATAAGTGTGATTTCTATGTTTACAAATATATTTCACCCTATAGGCATGATATCTATTATTTCAAATCCTATAGACATGATTTCTAGGTTTGAAACCGATTCTTTTTATTCCTATAGGCATCGTATTAAAGTCGAAACTAATTTTTTTACCTCCTATAGGCATGTGATGACCCGGCCCGTCGTCACATGAGTTACCGCCCTGCTTTGCTAATATGATGCATCACTATGATTCAATATCAGTATTTGAGTTGGTTGGGTAGAATTGGATTGGCTTTAGTTGGAAATGAGACACTTCGTCTCTTAAACGGGAGCTTATTTTAGAAAGTCAACTGGAAGTTGACTATTTAGTTAGAGGGCTCGGATGTGAATTCTGATGATTCGGTTAGCTTCGGGGGATGATTTTGTGACTTAGGAGTGCAATCGGAATCGAATTTGGAGGTACGGTGTAGAATTAGGCTTGAATTGGCTAAGTTTGAATTTTGGCGGATTCCGGTGGGTAGGTGAGATTTTGATCCGAGGATCGGAATGGAATTCTGAGAGTTGCAGTAGCTTCGTTAGGTAATTTTGGATATGTCTGCAAATTTTCAGGTAATTCGAACATCGTTTGGTCGGATTTTTGATTGAGTGCGCATTTTAGAAGTTTTGATGAAAAGTAGGCTTGAATCCGATGTATTTATTGGTTTTAGCATTGTTTGACATGTGTTCAGGATTGGAACAAGTTTTAATAAGGTTATAGGATGTGTTGGTGCTTTTGGTTGAGGTCCCGAGGTCTCGGTGTGATTTCGGGTGGTTAAACGGGAATTTTGGAAGTATGTTGCAGGTCTGAAACTTTTGCTTTCTGTTGTTTCCGCATCTACGGAAAAGGAGCCGCAGAAGCAGTTCCACAGATGCGGCGGGATGGTAGTCTAAGCGGTCAGGCATGGCCCAGGGCAATTCCGCATAAGCGGACTAGGGGGTCGCTTCAGCGGGTTCGCTTAAGCAGATAATACATCGCAGAAGCGATCGATGGAGGACCGCAAAAGCGGATGCTGAGTCGCATAAGCGGTCCCACAAATTTTTAAGTGAGACCGCATAAGCCGTCAATATGTCACATAAGCGGTAGCGCAGGTGCGGTTAAATGACCGCAAAAGCGGAAATCGGGCATGTGTTTAATGAACAGTGTTCGCGAATTTCAGAAGTTAAGAAAATATTTAGGACTTCGACTAGGGTTGTTCTTGGGCTATTTTGAGGATAAATCGAAGGAGCTTCTTCAGGTAAGAACTATTAGCCTCGGAATATGTTATTTTGGTGTAAAAACATTGATTAATCACTGAATTTCAAGGATTTAAAGGTTAAAAATGGAGGTTAGGGCTTGAAAACTCAAGAGAGTTTAAATATGAGTTTGGAGGGCCAAACGAACTCCGATTTTTGTAAATTTGATATGTATAGACTCGTGGCAAGACGATAAATCCAGTGATGTAAATTTCGGAATTTTTCGAGAAGTGGGCCCGGGGCTCAGGTATTGCCAACTTCGTGATTTTTAGTATTTTTCGAGTAATTTCGATTGGGTTATGTTTTTTAGCATATAGTAACGTATTCGTTGTGGTTTTGACTAGATTCGACGCGCGAAGAGGTCGATTCAAGAGGAAAGGGCATTCCAGACTAGTCTACGGCTGGCTTGAGGTGAGTAATAGATGTAGATGATGACCTGAGGGTTTGAAACCCCGGTATCTCACATTGTGACGCTGTATTGAGGCGAGACACGTACTCTACGGTGAGTGCGAGGTCGTTTGTGAATGGGACTATTACTTAGTCCGTCCGAGTGATGTCTATACTGTGTTATTGACTAGAAATTGGCTGGTAAACATCCTACTTGGATTGTTGTGAACATATTTGGGCTGCGTGCCAACAATTTTGGATCCCTTAGGGAATTATTATCACTGTTGCCATGAAATTGAGCATGTTTCCATATTATCAGTCATGAGTTCAATACTGTCTAGAAATGATTAGCAATCTTCTAAGGTTTTAATCACTTAAACTATAATACCTGTTAAGTGGAACTGAAAATGGTAAACTTGATTGTGCCCGTGTGGCTTGCATGCATATATAACTGGACTGATTGTGGACCGGGCTGCATGCCACAGCGAATGCTACTATGTCATTGAGCTTGGGCTGTAGGAGCCCCTCCGGAGTCTAAACCCCCACAGTGAGCGCGGGTACCAAACGGATCGGGCTGTACGCCGCAGGGGTCATGTGCATTGCATTGCATTCATGCAGTGATATCTATTTATCTATCTGTCGTTGATCATTGTTGTTTCATCGTGTAATGTGCTAAGTGGTTAGTTTAAACTTTGCATTGTGGTATTTCGGGATTTCTTACTTTCAGTCATTATATATGTCTATTACCACTGAGTTGGAAGTACTCACTTTACTCCCTGCACCATGTGTGCAGATTCAGGTGTCCCGGAGACTTAGCTGAGCAGTCGCTGTCTTCCAGAGTTTTATCAGAGTTGTCGAGGTAACTGCCTGAAGTTCGCAGGACCTGACTTCTCCCTTTTATTCAGTTTTATTTTCGCATTACAGACTTATGTATTTTCGAATATTTGTTACTCCGTTGTTTAGAGTCTCTAGACTTGTGACCTAGATTCTGTTGGGATAGTTTCATCAACTGTTTCGGTATCTTACGTAATGTTTTTATTATAAACATCGGCTGATTATTTTTAAACTGTTAAATTCCATTCAATTGTCGGTAATGAGTTATCAGGTTGGGTTCGTTAGTGATAATTGGTCAGGCTTTCCTAGCTATATGGTTGGGCGCCATCACGACCAGGCTTGGGTCACGACAAGTTGGTATCAGGGCTTAGGTTACTAGGTCTCACGAGTTATGAGCCGGTTAGTAGAGTCTCGCGTATCGGTACGTAGATGTCCGTATCAATCCTCGGGAGGCTACAGAACCTTTAGGAAAATACTTCACTTTCTTGAAATTCTTGTCGTGCGACTTTGTTGGTCCGAGAACTAAATTTCTGCATTCTATTCTCTCGCAGATGGCGAGAACCCGTGCTACAGGACGTGGCGGACGACCACCTTTGGCACCCGCTAGGGGCCGTGGTCGCGATCGTGGTCGAGGCAGACCAGTAAGAGCAGCACCTGCAGACCCACCAGCTGCCCAGGTTCAGGACCAGCCTCCAGCAGTAGATGCTCCAGCAGCACCTATTCAGGCACCGGCAGTGCCCATTATGATTCCTAGTCTTCAGGAGGCTTTGGCTCATATCTTATCCACCTGCAGTGACCTGGCTCAGGCCGTATCGGCCACTACTGCAGCAGCTACTTCTCAGACCGGGGGTGGTCAGCAGACCCTCGCTGCTCACACACCCGAGCAGGGTGTCCAGAGATTGCAGACACCGGGAGTTGCCCCAGTTTCACCAGTTGCCCCAGTCGCACCAGCTCCAGATTTTGTGGTTCCAGCTATGCCAGATGACGAGCAGCGTCGACTGGAGAGGTTTGGCAGGCTCCAGCCTCCAACGTTTAGTGGTACAGAGGGCGAGGATGCCCAGGGATTTCTGGACAAGTGTTAGTGTATGCTTCACACTGCGGGGATATTGGAGTCGAGTGGAGTAGCTTTTACTTCTTTCCAGTTCTCAGGGCCTGCATTTACTTGGTGGGAGGAGTTTGAGAGTTGTAGGACTGTTGGAGCAGCGCCCCTTACTTGGAAGCAGTTCTCCGCTCTATTTCTGGAGAAGTATGTACCGCAGTCTCGCAGGGAGGAGCTGCGTCGTCAGTTTGAGTGGTTGGTTCAGGGGGATATGACTGTGACCCAGTCTGAGTTGAGGTTTACATAGCTAGCTCGGCATGCTACTTGGATGATCCCGACTGATCGGGAGAGGATTAGGAGGTTCGTGGATGGCCTCAACTATCCCATTCGTATTTTGATGACTAGAGAGAGGGTTGTGGACGCCTTGTTTGAGGAGGTAGTTGATATGGCTCGTTAGATTAAGACAGATCGTCGTTGGGAGCGTGAGGAGAGGGAGGCCAAGAGGCCTCGAGGTTCAGGTAGATTCAGCGGTGCTCCGTCTAGGGGCCAGTTCCAGCGCACCAGAGGTCGTTCCTTAAGACCTCCTCAGTCAGGTCGCATAGAGTCCAGTGGGGCTTCTTCATGCCGTGGTCACCAGGGTTATCAGCAGGGCCAGTCTTCACTTAGCGCCCTTCCAGCTCAGAGTACTACTCCTGCTTCTTTAGCCTAAGGTTCATCTGTAGAGAGGGGTTCCCTTCAGTCCCCTTCTCTAGCTCCAGGCCATTGCTACGAGTGCGGTGAGTTGGGTCATATGAGGAGACAGTGTCCTCGGCTCCGTGGTAGACAGTCCCAGCAGAGGGATCAACCCTCATCTTCTGCTCCTGCTTCTTCAGCACCCACCCAGTCAGCTAGGAGTGGGGTCCAGGTAGCCAGAGTTCGCCCCAGGGGTGAAGACCGAACTGGCGGTGGTCAAGATCAATTTTATGCTCTTCCAGATAGGAGGGACGCCATTGCATCAGATGCTGTCATCACAGGTATTATCTTAGTCTACCACAGGGATGCTTTTTTCTTATTTGGTCCCGGATCTACCTATTCCTATGTATCTTCATATTTTGCTCATCATTTGGGTACGACCCGTGATTGTCTTGCCTTGCCTGTGCATGTATCTACCCCGGTGGGCGATACTATTATTGCGGATCATGTATATCGATCTTGTCTTGTTACTATTGGGGGTCTGGAGACCTGAGTTTATTTGTTGTTGTTGGGTATGGTACACTTTGATGTGATTCTGGGTATGGATTGGCTATCTCCGTACCATGCTATTCTGGACTGTCATGCCAAGATAGTTACGTTGGCCATTCCGAGTAATCCAAGGATTGAGTGGCGAGGTTCGACCGATTATGTTCCCAGCAGGGTGATTTCCTTCTTAAAGGCACAACGGATGGTTGGGAAAGGATGTTTATCATATTTAGCATTCGTGAGAGATGTTGGAGCTGAGACTCCTAGTATTGATTATGTGCCCGTTGTGAGAGATTTTCCAGATGTGTTTCCAGCAGACCTACCGGGCATGCCGCCGGATAGGGACATTGATTTCGATATTGATCTGGTGCTGGGCACTCAGCCCATCTCTATTCCTCCCTATCGTATGGCACCAGCAGAGCTAAAGGAGTTGAAGGAGCAGCTTTAGGAACTCCTAGAAAAGGGGTTCATTCGCCCGAGTGTGTCACCGTGGGGTGCACCGGTCTTATTTGTAAAGAAGAAGGATGGCACAATGAGAATGTTCATTGATTATAGACAGTTGAACAAGGTGACAGTGAGGAACAAGTACCCACTACCCCGTATTGAGGATTTGTTTGATCATCTTTAGGGAGCAAAGGTATTCTCTAAGATTGACCTCCGATCAGGCTATCACCAGCTGAAGATTAAGGATTCAGACATTATGAAGACGACTTTCAGGATGAGATATGAGCATTATGAGTTTCTGGTTATGTCATTTGGGCTGACTAATGCCCCAGCCGCATTCATGCACTTGATGAACAGTGTATTTCGGTCGTATCTAGATTCATTTGTGATCGTATTTATTGATGATATTCTGGTGTACTCGCGTAGCCAGGAGGAGCACGCGCATCACTTGAGGGTGGCATTGCACAGATTGAGAGAGGAGAAGCTTTATGCAAAGTTCTCCAAATGTGAGTTCTATCTTAGTTCCATGGCTTTTTCCGGGACACGTGGTGCCCAGTGATGGTATTCAGGTTGACCTAAAGAAGATTGAGGCGGTACAGAGTTGGCCCAGGCCGTCCTCAGCTACTGAGATCCGGGGTTTCCTCGGTTTGGCGGGTTATTACCGCAGGTTCTTTGAGGGTTTTTCATCTATTGCTTCGCCTTTGACGAAGTTGACGCAGAAGAATGCTCCATTTGTGTGGTCGGATAAGTGTAAGGAGAGCTTCCAGAAGCTCAAGTCAGCTTTGACCACAACTCCAGTACTAGTATTGCCATCAGCTTCAGGTTCTTACACGGTATATTATGATGCTTCAAGAGTTGGGATCGGTTGTGTATTGATGCAGGAGGGTAGAGTTATTGCTTATGTTTCTCATCAGTTAAAGCCCCATGAGAAGAACTACCATGTTCATGACTTAGAGTTGGCCGCTATAGTTTATGCCTTGAAGATTTGGAGGCACTATCTATATGGCATATCTTGAGAGGTGTTCACTAACCATCGTAGTCTTCAGCACTTGTTTAAGCAGAAGGATCTTAATTTGAGGCAACGGAGATGGCTTGAGTTACTCAAGGACTATGATATCAACATTTTGTATCATCCGGGGAAGGCCAATGTAGTGGCCGATGCTTTGAGCCGAAAGGCAATCAGTATGGGTAGTTTGGCGTACATTCCAGTTGAGGAGAGGCCCTTTGCAGTTGACATTAAGGCCTTGGCAAATCGGATGGTGAGGTTAGATATTTCTGAGCCCAGTCGGGTGTTGGCTTATGTGGTTTCCCGATCGTCTTTGTATGACTGCATTAGGGAGCGCCAGTATGATGACCCGCATTTACTTATCCTGAAGGACAGGGTCCAGCATGATGATGCTAGAGATGTGACTATTGGGGATGATGGTGTCTTGCGAATGCAGGGCCAGATTTGCTTGCCTATTGTGGATGGGCTTCGAGAGTTGATATTAGAGGAGGCCCACAGCTCGCGGTATTCCATTCATCCGGGTGCCGCGAAGATGTACCAGGATTTGAGACAGCATTACTGGTATAGGAGGATGAAAAAGGATATTGTGAGTTATGTGGCTCGGTGTCTCAATTGTCAGCAGGTCAAGTATGAGCATCAGATACCCGATAATGTACTGCAGTGGATGGATATTCCGGAGTTGAAATGGGAGAAGATTACTATAGACTTTGTGAGTGGTCTCCCTCGGACAGCGAGGAAGTTCGATTCAGTTTGGGTGATTGTGGATTGGTTGACCAAGTCCGCGCACTTCATTCCGGTGTGTACCACCTATTCTTCGGAGAGGTTAGCGGAGATTTTTATCCGGGAAATTATACGGTTGCATGAGGTCCCAGTTTCTATTATACCAGATAGTGGTACTCAGTTTACCTCTCAGTTCTGGAGGACTTTTCAGCGAGAGTTGGGTTTTCAGACAGACGGGTAGTCCGAGCGTACCATTCAGATATTGGGGGAACATGTTGCGTGCCTGTGTTATTGACTTTGGAGGTTCTTGGGCTAATTACTTGCCTCTTGCAGAGTTTGCTTATAATAACAGCTATCAATCCAGCATTCAGATGGCGTCGTACGAGGCCATATATGGGAGACAGTGTAGATCTCCGGTTGGTTGGTTTGAGCCTGGCGAGGCTAGGTTGTTGGGGACAGAGTTGGTCCAGGATGCCTTAGATAAGGTAAAGGTGATTCAGGAGAGACTACGCATAGCTCAGTCGCGTCAGGAGAGTTATGCGGACCAGAAGGTTTGAGATGTATCTTATTCGGTGGACGAGAAGGTGTTGTTGAAGGTTTTGCCTATGAAAGGCGTTATGAGGTTTGGAAAGAAAGGGAAGCTGAGTCCACGGTTCATTTGACCTTTTGAGATACGTAGGAGGATTGGGGAGGTGGCCTATATTATTGCTTTGCCACCCAGCTTGTTGGGAGTTCACCCAGTGTTCCATGTTTCTATGCTCCGGAAGTTTGTTGGGGACCCGTCTCATGTGTTAGACTTCAGCACGATCCAGTTGGATGAGGACTTAACCTACGATGTGGAGCTAGTGGCTATCTTGGGTCGTCAGGTTCGAAAGTTGAGATCAAAGGACATAGCTTCGGTGAAGGTGCAGTGGAAAGGTCGGCCGGTGGAGGAGGCCATTTGTTAGATCGAGCAGGTGATGCGAAGCAAAAATCCTCACTTATTTGAGACTCCAGGTATGTTTCTTGACCCGCTCGAGGATGAGCATTTATTTTATTTGGGGAGGATGTGACGACCCGGCCCGTCGTCACGTGAGTTACCGCCCCGTTTCCCTCATATTATGCTTCACTATGATTCAATATCAGTATTTGAGTTGGTTGGGTATAATTGGATTGGCTTTAGTTGGAAATGAGACACTTATTGTCTTAAAGAGGAGCTTGTTTTAGAAAGTCAACTGGAAGTTGACTATTTAGTTAGAGGGCTCGGATGTGAATTCTGATGATTCGTTTAGCTTCGGGGGAATATTTGTGACTTAGGAGTGCAATAGGAATCGAATTTGGAGGTCCGATGTAGAATTAGTCTTAAATTGGCTAAGTTTGAATTTTGGCGGATTCCGATGGGTAGGTGAGATTTTGATCCGAGGGTCGGAATGGAATTCCGACAGTTGCAGTAGCTCCATTAGCTAATTTTGGATATGTTTGCAAATTTTCAAGTCATTCGAACATCGTTTGATCGGGTTTTTGATTGAATGCGCATTTCGGAAGTTTTGATGAAAACTAGGCTTGAATCCGATGTATTTATTTGTTTTAGCGTTGTTTGACGTGTGTTGAGGATTGGAACAAGTTTGAATAAGGTTATAGGATGTGTTGGTGCTTTTGGATGAGGTCCCGGGAGCCTCGGTGTGATTTCGGGTGGTTAAACAGGAAGTATGTTGCAGGTCTGAAACTTCTGCCTTCTGTTGGTTCCGCATCTGCGGAAAAGGAGCCGCAAAAGCGGTTCCGCACATGTGGCGGGATGGTCGCCTAAGCAGTCACGTGTGGCCCAGGGCAATTTCGCATAAGCGGACAAGGGGGTCGCTTCAGCGGGTCCGCTTAAGCGGATAATACACCGTAGAAGCGGTCGATGGAGGACCGCAAAAGCGGATGCTGAGTCGCATAAGCGGTCCCACAAATTTTTAAGTGAGACCGCATAAGCGGTCAATATGTCGCATAAGTGGTAGCGCAGGTGCGGTAAAATGACCGCAGAAGCGGAAATCGGGCCTGTGTTTAATGAACAGTGTTCGCGAATTTCAGAAGTTAAGAAAATATTTAGGACTTCGACAAGGGTTGTTCTTGGGCGATTTTGAGGAGAAATCGAAGTAGCTTCATCAGGTAAGAACTATTAGCCTCGGAATATGTTTTTTTGGTGTAAAAACATTAATTAATTACTGAATTTCAAGGATTTAAAGGTTAAAAATGGATGTTAGGGCTTGAAAACTCTAGAGACTTTAAATGTGAGTTTGGAGGGGCAAACGAACTCCGATTTTTGTAATTTTGACATGTATAGACTCGTGGCGAGACAAGGAATCCAGTGATTTAAATTCGTAATTTTTTGAGAAGTGGGCCCGGGGCTCGGGTTTTGCCAACTTCGTGATTTGTAGTATTTTTTGAGTAATTTCGATTAGGTTATGTTTATTTAGCATATAGTAACGTATTCATTGTGGTTTTGACTAGATTCGACGCGCGAGGAGGTCGATTCAAGAGGAAAGGGCATTGCCGACTAGTCTACGGCTAGCTCGAGGTGAGTAATAGATGTAGATGATGAACTGAGGGTTTGAAACCCCCGTATCTCACATTGTGACACTGAATTGAGGCGAGACACGTACTCTATGGTGAGTGCGGGGTCGTTTGTGAATGGGACTATGCCTTAGTCCGTCCGAGTGATGTCTATACTGTGTTATTGACTAGAAATTGGCTGGTAAACATCCTACTTGGATTGTTGTGAACATATTTGGGGTCTGTGCCAACCATTTTGGATCCCTTATGGAATTTTTATCACTGTTGCCATGAAATTGAGCATGTTTCCATGATTTCAGTCCTGAGTTAAATTCTGTCTAGAAATGATTAGCAATCGTCTAAGGTTTTAATTACTTAAAATATAATACCTATTAAATGGAACTGAAAATGGTAAACTTGATAATGCCCGTGTGGCTTGCATGCATATATAACTTGACTGATTGTGGACCGGGCTACACGCCGCATCGAATGCTACTGTGTCATTGTGCTTGGGCTGTAGGAGCCCCTCCTGAGTCTGAACCCCCACAGTGAGCACGGGTACCCAACGGATCGGGTTGTACGCCGCAGCGGTCTTGTGCATTGCATTGCATTCATGCATTGATATCTATTTGTCTATCTGTCGTTGATTATTGTTGTTTCATCATTTAATGTGCTAAGTGGTTAGTTTCAGCTTTGCATTGTGGTATTTCGGGATTTCTTACCTTCAGTCATTATATATGTCTATTACCACTGAGTAGGAAGTACTCACTTTACTCCCTGCACCATGTGTGCAGATTCAGGTGTCCCGGAGACTTAGCTGAGCAGTCGCTGTCTTCCAGAGTTTTATCAGAGTTGTCGAGGTAGCTACCTGACGTTCGCAGGACCCAACTTCTCCCTTTTATTCAGTTTTATTTCCGCATTCCAGACTTATGTATTTTCGAATATTTGTTACTCCATTGTTTAGAGGCTCTAGACTTGTGACCCCAGATTATGTTGGGAGTGTTTCGTCAGATATTTCGGTCTGTTATGTAATGTTTTTATTATAAACATCGGTTGATTATTTTTAAACTGTTAAATTCCCTTAAATTGTCGGTAATGAGTTATCATGTTCGGTTCGTGAGTGATAATTGGTCAGGCTTGCCTAGCTATACGGTTGGGTGCCATCACGACTGGGTTTGGGTCGTGACAAGGCATGATATCTATTAATCACATGTGGATATAATTATAAGCACACTACCAGGAAAGTTTGTTCATCCACACAAATTGAATCCTATATACATGATCACTAATGCACGTTGGGATTGGAAATATCTGTAGATCCTATGAATAGGATTTATAGTGTAGAGTTAACAAGAGTCCTATAGGCAGCATCTACAGTATGCCAAAAATGTGGAAGTACAGAGTCACAAACAATCAGAAAAATGCTATCGGCATGATCTCTAAACAAGTACAAACATTCATATAATCAAACCAATAAACCTATAGGCATGATTTCTACCCTAGTTTCAAACAAA